>JAOTQK010046585.1:0-15696 GCA_025642025.1 Rhododendron ferrugineum | reverse complement strand
GACGCTACTACCAAAGTTTTGAGGTTTTTTGAATGGTAGCCCCAGCTTTGGGAGTGGCGTTCGGTCTGCATTGTAGGCATTTGCCGAACTAGTAACTTGAGGGAGTATGTTTGTTAGTTGGGTTATGGCTTCCTTTATAAAGCCGTGGTACTTTATGCGTCAGCATTTAACCGAGCAGAGGAATTGTTAGTGTATGACAATAAATTGGAAGCCAGAGTAAGAGATAGTTTCATTTGATGATGAACTGAGTACATAACGGTAGGTATCCGAGCAATAGTTGTTGGTTCCCTTTGTGAAAAAAGATAAGGAGAAACGAAGATAGAATGGGAATGAAATTCCCAAGTGTTTTGCAACTGAGCCGATCTTCAAAGGTATGCCTTCCTTAGATTTTGGGCATTCCATGGGTTGCCCAATATCTTGCCGTTCTTGTTCTCCAATTCATATACTCCTTCACCTACCGAGTGAACCACACGGTAGGGACTTTCCCAGTTGGGTCGGAATTTTGTCTTTTGACTTGCTTGAGTTACTTTCCTCCATACCATATCATCGGGTTTGAATTTTTTGATTCGGACACTCTTGTTGTAGCCCCTGGCTACTTCTTGTTGGTAGTCCGCTAGCTTGATTTGTGCGTCGTCTCTCTTTTCTTCGGCCAGGATTAGCTCTTGCTCGACAGCTTCCTCGTTGGACTTTGGGTCGAAATGTTCTGTTCGGAGAGTTGGGAATTTGGATTCTAAGGGTATGACCGCTTCCATACTGAACGCCATTGAGAACGGCGTTTGCCCAGTTGAGCGTCTTAGTGTAGTGCGGTAGGCCCAGAGCACCCTAGGAAGTTCTTTGGCCCATTTTTCTCTCTTAGAGTTTAGCCGTCGCTTGATGCCAGCACAGACAGTTTTGTTGGTTGCCTCGGCCTGATCGTTCCCTTGAGGGTAAGATGGTGTGGAATTGAAGAATTGACACGACCCGATTTTTAAGCAAAATAATAAATTAAAAATCTGCAATTTTTCAAACATTTATCTCACCATTTTGTCACCCTGCCCAAATACTTCCATTCCTATTCATTAATCACCGATCAAGTCCAAATTTTTCCAAAATATTACAATTTCGGCACTTCGGCCCAAATAGCGTAATTTCCAAAATAGTTAAGTCAAAAGTTACATTTCCCCCAAAATAATTGTTTACAATAAAGGATATCAAAACAACTTCTTCACTTTCTTGAAAGTCCACGCCATGTAAGCACATACCAATAAATGCTCTAAGCTTATCTTGTACCTGAAAAGAAATGTAAAGGAGGGTTTGAGCTTTCACGGCTCAGTAGAGAAAATCTAATCCATATTTTACATGTAAATGTAAAGCCATGCTTACTGCAAGTGAGATATACAACAAAGAATACTTCAAGAGACGACAAGGATAACTTTTAACTATCATATACACTCATATCGGGATATTTACAAATCATATCTACTACGTCAATGATAAATGTATCTCACTTCACACCGAATCACATTATTCAATCAAAGGTGTCCATAACGTTCAGTTTTTCGCATCTTTTGTTCTCTTAATTGTTTCATCAATGAACCCCTCGCGACACGCCCTTAGGACGGCCCGAGTATCCTTCAAAGTAAACCCCTCGCGACACTCCCGTAGGGGAGACCGAGTATCCATCATAGTAAACCCCTCGCGACATACCCATAGGGCGGACGAGTATCCTCTTCCCCTTGGCCAAGGCATAACCCTCGCGAAACGTCCTTAGGACGAACCGAGTATCCAAACCGGGCTACCCTTTTGGGCCCCGTATCCAAGACTTTAAATTCATTTACATTTCTTTAGTCCTGTCATTATTCCATGTCACATTCGTTCCTTTAATGAATTAATCGATCCCTCACGTACCCCTCACTTTCCAATTATATAACAACAAAGCAACATCCAAAATATACATAAAGGATACCCCACTTACTAGCACAACATTCTACCAAGACCCCCCTTACACGATTTCGAGCTACCGACCAACTCTTGGAAAGTTACCGAAGGAGGTATCGAAAGACATGAAGGGAATCAACCACCGCTAGGCACACGAATAAGCAAAATGGAGTTCAATGGAGGTCCAGGGGATAAGGAAATCCAACCATAAGATCATAAGACAGAAGGAACAAACTGGCCGAAAAATGCAGGGCGTATCGATACCCCACTTTGGGGTTATCGATAACCCCACCAGAAACCCGAAGTTATCCATAACCAGTTTATTGGTTATCAATAACCTGCACCAGGAATGCACAGTTCCAACAGAAAACGCGAACAATCACAACAACAATAACAATCTCAGGCACGAATCAAGACTAAGAATGAACTCAAACTTTACAATCAACATAAAACATCACATTTACAAATAAAATAGGTTAGATCTTCCCTACCTCATCAAGAAGAACGCGATCCAAGCCCAAAAATCCAAGCCCTAGCCTCCAATTTTCGGACCAGCTGCGAATGGCTCGAAAACAGCCCCCAAACGCGCAAATTCGGCACCAATAGCGTGTAAAAAAACGATGGGTCTTAGTTATATCTTGGTCCCCTAGAGATTTTTGAAGGAATTTTGATGATTGGAGGTGTTTTGAGGGGAAAGAATGGAGGAGAAGAGAGAGAAACGGGAATAGGTGGAGAAGAAGGGTTTTTTTCTCTCTCTATCCCTCATCTAACAGACACATATACACCCACATATCTACTTATATATCCCATGTGACCAAAATGCCCTTTCAAGTTTCAACTCTTCACAATTTATCCCATATTTTCACTTCACAAATTTAAATTCTCATAATCTCACCCCTATTTCACAAAATTTTCCATTTCTCACATTATCCATCATCTCAAAATTTATTAATCGACTTTTAACTATTTTACGAAAAATTTCGAGTCGTTTCAAGAATCGAATCCCAAATTCTTCGCACAGTGCTGTGAGGTCTTTTCCAACGAACTGGCTCCCGTTGTCTGAAACAATTGCGTAGGGGACTCCGAACCTTGTGGCGATATTTTTCCAAACGAACCTACGTACGTTAGCTTCTGTGATTGTTACGAGTGGTTCGGCTTCCACCCACTTTGAAAAGTAATCCGTTGCAGTGATCAGGAACTTGAATCCTCCTAGAGCAACTGGCAATTTCCCAACGATGTCAAGGCCCCACTGAGCAAAGGGTCATGGGCTCGTGATGGGGCTGAGCTCTTTTGCTGGTTGCTTAGGAAGTGGTGAAAAAAGTTGGCATGATTTGCACTTCTTGACAATGTCTTCGCAGTCTTTCTTCATGTTTTTCCAGAAGTACCCTTGAGATAATGCCCGTTGAGCAAGGGACCTTCCTCCTTAGTGACATCCACAACTTCCAGCATGGAGCTCGTCAATGATGGCTCGGACTTGGGTTGGGTGTACTACGAGGAGGTACGGCCCTATGTGGGACTTCCGGTACAGTTGTCCTGATTCTGAGAGCCAGTAGTAGGCTGCTTTGTTACGCACCCTGAATGCTTCCTTTTTGTCTTTGGGGAGTGTGTTTTTCTTCAAGAATGCTACAATCTCATCCATCCAGCTCGCCCCAAGCTCGATGTTCAGTACTTCTGCTTCCTTCAGAAAAGATGGCTTCTCAACGTGGCCGAGTGTTATGGTGCGATGTTCTGAAGCTTTACAGGCTGAAGCTAGCCCTGCTAAGGTGTCGGCATGAGAGTTCATCTCTCTGTTGATTTGTTCAAGTTTGAAGGACTTGAAGTGTTGAATCAGCTCTCGGACTGAAATGAGATAAGTTTGCACCCGCTCGTCCCGAGTTTCGTAGTCACCATTCACTTGGTTGACTATGAGTTGGGAGTCGCAGAAGACGGTTAAATGTTGAACCTTCTTCTTGACTGCTGCTCGGAGCCCAGCGAGCAATGCTTCATATTCTGCTTCGTTGTTTGTGGCAAGGAAGTCCAGGGTTATGGCACTCTCGTACAAATTTCCATGGGGTGAAGCCAATACAACACCGGCCCCGGAGCCATTGTTGTTTGCCGCCCCATCAACATTCAGGCGCCATGTGTCTCCGTGGAATAATTGCCATTGTTCTGTCTCAGACTGTTGCTCGGCTGGATTTGCGGCTGAAATTGTGCTTTCTTCGGGTATTTTGCCTGGAGTTAGTTCGGCGATAAAATCAGCCAGAACTTGCCCTTTGATTGCTGTCCAAGGCTTGTACCTGATATCAAAGTTAGCGAGCTCGACGGCCCACTGGGAAATTCGATTGGACAGGTCGGCCTTTTTGAACAATGTTTTAAGGGGGTGTTCGGTGAGGACCACAATGGTATGGGCTTGAAAATATGGGAGGAGTTTCCTTGAAGCCATCACAAGGGCTAGGCCGAGCTTCTCCAAAGGTAGGTACCTTGATTGTGCTAGGAGCAAAGTTTTGCTGGAGAAGTAGATTGGCTCTTCAATTGTTCCGGAACGTCGGACTAGTGCCGAACTGACAGCGTGCTCCGAGACTGAGAGGTAGAGGTATAAGCCTTTAGATCCTCGTGGTGTTACTAACAAGGGGGCCGAGCTAAGATATTGCTTTAGCTCGGCTAACGCGCTCTCGCATTCTGGAGTCCACTTAAATTGTCGTCGGCTGCCTTTTAATGCTCGGAAGAAGGCGTTGCATTTGTCCGATGATCTGCTTATGAATCTGTTTAATGCGGCGGCCATGCCTGTTAGCTTTTGGACTTCTTTGATTGTGGTGGGGGACTTCAGCTGCTCGACAGCTTTGATTTGGGTTGGGTCAGCTTCAATGCCTCGTCGGGTGACAAGGTAACCGAGGAATTTGCCAGAACCAACACTAAATGCACATTTCTCAGCGTTTAGCCGAAGCTTGTGTTGCTTGAGGACTTGGAAGATCTCTTCAAGGTGCTGGAGGTGTGAGGACTCCTTCTTGCTCTTTATCACCATGTCATCTATGTAAGCTTCCATGGTGTTCCCAAGTTGTTCACTGAACATTTTAGATACCATCCTTTGGTACGTAGCTCCTGCGTTCTTTAGGCCGAACGGCATGACTTTGTAACAGTAGATACCCCTAGGGGTGATAAATGCTATCTTTTCCATGTCGTTCGGGTTCATAGCTATCTGGTGGTACCCACGGTAGGCGTCCATAAAACTGAGCCGAGCGTAGCCGGCCGTGGCGTCCACCAATTGATCAATTCGTGGAAGGGGGAAGCAATCCTTTGGACATGTGTCGTTTAAGTTTGTGTAATCCACACACACTCTCCACTTTCCATTTTTCTTCTTGACAACTACTGTGTTGGCGAGCCATGTTGGGTACTGAATGTCAGTGATGACGTCGGCCTCAAGTAGCTTTGAAACTTCTTCGATGACAGCATCTGTATGCTCAGGCGCTGAGCGTCTTAGCCGCTGAACCACATGTTTTCGATCAGGTTGTACGTTGAGGCTGTGGCAGATGAAGCTCGGATCGACGCCTGGCATTTCGTAAGGCGTCCAAGCGAACACTTCGATATTCTCTGTGAGGAACTGAATCATCTGGTTGCGCTCGGCATCGTTCATTGAGGAGCCGACCAAAAAGTACCTTGAACCGTCCTCGTTGATGGGGACTGTAACAAGGTCCTCTATGGCTTTTTCCTCGGCTTTACAGCCGACGTCTTCCAGGACTGGAGCGTCGGGCACTTCTACCCAGTTTACCTGCTTTGCATGACTGGAATTGTGGATTGCTGAAACATAGCATTTCTTGGCCGCCACCTGGTCACCGTATAGATCTTCTTGGCGTCCGTCGGCTCCAATGTAATGGATGACTTAGTGATAGGTTGATGCGATTGCTTTCAGGCCGTGCAACCAGTTTTGGCCAAGAATGGCATTGTATGGGCTCGGCACATTCACAACGATGAATTCAATTGTGATGGTGACTGAGCCAACTTTGACTGGTAGGAACACTCTCCCTAGTGGCCAAACTGGGAGCCATTGAAGCCCACAAGAGGGACTTCAGCTGGCTGTAGGGCCGAGATGGGGAGGTCCAATTTTTTGAAGAGTGAGTAAAACACTACCTCGGCAGAGCTGCATTGGTCAATGAGTACTCGTCGGACATCATGGGTGCCGATTTGGACGGTAACCACCAGAGCATCGTTATGGGGTGTCTGAACACATTGCATATCTCGCTCGGTAAATGTGATTGTCCAGGGGGTTGTGTCCACCTTGGATTTTTTGGATGAGCTTCCAACTGAATATATTTGCTTGGCCTTTGTTGCTCGGTCGAGCTCTTCCCTGAGCAGTGCTTCAGTTTCTTTGGTGGCCGGACCGTGGATGACGTTGATAATGGGTCTTTTGCCATTGTCCGCTGCTGGCTGTCGTGCTGGTGTTTTGGCTTGGTCGATCCATCGGTCCAGATGTCCTTTAAGAACCAACTGCTCAAGGTAAGCTTTGAATGGTTCGCAGGCGGTGGTGTAGTGGCCGAGCTCATCATGGTACGAGCATTTCTTCTTTGGGTTCTGATTTGGATCGTTGTTGTCGGTGCCGAGCTTGTTTGTGGGCCACCTGAAGTACAGCTCCCTCCTAATGAGCCTCAGTACGCTGTAGATTGGTTTGGTGAATACAGTGGTCTCCGCGATAAAGTCATGCGGCTTTGGGGGTCGGCTCTGGCCTTGTTGGCCAGGTTTAATATTGTTCACTTACTTCTTCTGGCTAGCCGACGCTGGTAGCGTCGATTTTGGCGCTGCTGAGGTTGTTGATTGAAGGTTGGGCTGGGTAGGGGGCCTCCTGATCGAGTCGCTCGGCTACGAACTCCTCGTATTTGCAGTATTGACCAATAGTCTCCATGAGAGTGTCCATGTCCTTCGGCTGGTGTATTGTGAGCTCCTTGAGTATGTCACTACCGAGCTCTAAACCGTTTTTGAAAAAGCGGACGGCCCAGTAGTGATCTACTCATGGGATCTGGTTAAACAAAGACTAGTACCTCTTAGCATATTACCTGAGAGTTTTGTTCGGAAGCTTCTTCATGCTTGACAGAGCATCAGGCTCCTTCGCCTGTTCGTTGCTTTTCATGAATCTAGTGTTGAAGGCCTTTTCGAGCTCGGCATAGCTTCGAATGGAGCCTTCAGGGAGTTTATTGAACCAAATAAGGCCGACGTTCCCCAAATTGGCTGGGAACGCCTTGCACATGATTACGTCGGACATGGTAGACAACCTGATGGTGTTACGGAAATGAATCAGGTGTGTGTACGCCGAGTCATTGTCTGGGTCGAATTTCTTGAACTTTGGCAATTGGAAGCCCGAAGGAGGTTATTCACGCTCGATTTCTTTAGAGAAGGGTGATTGTCCGAGCTCTATGAGCCGGTTGTCAGTGTCTGAATGGGAATGTTTATGGTGCTTCTCAGACCTTGACTTCTTGTGGTCTCGGCGAGATGGCTAGTGATGATGCTCGGCAGCCCCTTTGGATTTTTCGTGATGGGGTGGCTCGCGAGTATTGTCAGCTGGGCGTTTTCCATCTCGGCCATCGTTACGTATGCCGATACTGAGTCCGCCGCCACCGCCATCTGGGTCTCGGGCAACACTTCGCCCACGCTTGTAATTGTCGACTGGGAGATCCCCCAGCCGTCCTTCCAGCCGAGGTGGGATCCTTGGTGGGCTATTTGCTTCGTCTTGCTTCCTTCCACACGAGTGGGTTGAACCTCGGCTATAGGTTGAATCCGAGTATTCAGCTCGCCCCGTGGAGTAAGAACTCATGAGAGAGGTACTGCTAGATCGTCTTGAGTGACTTCGCCTCGTCCCACTGTCCGACCGACGCGCTATCGAGGTCGTTGGCTGTCCATAGACAACCAACTCCCTCATCCCGCCGTCCCCGATTGGTGGTGCGATGCGATCGTGAACGGAGATTTTGTTTTCGTCGGTCTGTGGGGGTGGTTGTGATGACATGTTTGATCGATGGTCGTGGCTCCTTCCTCCAGATCTGGAGGTCGTAGCCCCAGTTCGCCCCAAACTAGCCTTGATCTGGGCCATTTCAGCCTTCAAGGAAACAAGTTCTTGGTCCCTCTCAGTGTTTCTGGCCTCCAACATCCTGATGTAATAAGCGTTATCATCAGTGGTTGTTGGAGATAGGCCAGAGCCAAGAGGGAGGGATATGGAGATGTGACTGCCAGTGAGGGGTGGAGGAGGTGGGGAGGTTGTTGGGGGGTTTTTGGCCCCAACAGTGGTAGTGTCAAGGTTGTCACCACCCATTTAAGAGGTTGGGGGGTGACTGTGAAGTACGTCGGAGAAGAAAAAAGGAGGGTGGAAATTCTAGATCCCGTGGAAGTGAGTCCCACTGGGCGTGTTGTTGGGACTAGAATTCCAAGGGTGATTCTTCTCCGTTTGGGTTGAGGTGATGGTTGATGAGCCTAGTACCTTGCCTTAGCCTGCAAAACAGAGCACGACTAAATGATCGGACCAGAGGTTCCTCCGGAACGACCCGGCGTTAGAGTAAGTAGGGTTCAGAGAGCAAGGAAAAGTATTAGGGTTTTTAGGGAAGGAGAAACTGTACCTTGATTAGGGTTGATCTCTTTGTATTTATAGGCATGTCCTAACTTGCTCTCCAAGTTTGCTCGTGTGCTAAGCACGTGTTGGGCGACGTCGGCCGACGTCACCCACGAGGGAATATTTCTGTAATGGTTTGGGATCATGAGGTGACACGTTCACGTGCCTCATCATTACCCATGATAACTGCCTTGGTGATATCCTTACGCGTGTCCCTGGTTAGTTAATGCTGGGCGCGTGTTGACACACATGAATCTGTTAGGACTGGGCCGAGCCCCAGCCATAGTGGTAGGGTCGTTCCTTCAGACGACGGCATTGACATTTGGAGGGATGGGATGGGCCGAGCCTCGTGGCTCTGCCCGTTCTATTCTGGACTTGTACGTCGGATGGTGAGCTTACATCAGCTCGTCTGAACGTCAGCCGATGATGTTGTATGATGACCATGACCAACTCTTGGATCATGGGTCTGAGCCCCAGTTGTTCGGTCCCTCACACTACCACCTCATGTTTCAATGCAATTTTCCTAATGGTTTTTATTTTTATTTTTTATTGTTAGGGCATTTTTGTTCCCATGCTCACTCTGATCATTGGGTTTGATGCTAAATCATCAACTGCGATGTCGAAATGTAAGTGCTGTACCAGCAAACGACGAATTTGTTTTGAGGAAAATGCTAAAAATGGTACAGTTTAGTTTACAAGGACCATTGTTTCTAAGCCATTCATTCGTAATGTCATTCATTAATCCATCACTATCACTCAGGGCGACATCAGTTGGTTAAGGCTAGGGTCAGCTCACCCCATTGGGGAAAATATGGTGTAATTTTTTGATTGTTCCGTGGATGACTCCATCATAAATGTTTTCGACCCCATGAATAAGGCAGGAGCACCGGATAGTTTCTCTGTTTACCCTTCCAAACATTTGATTATAATACTATTTCAACTTCAAAACCTTGTTACAGTATCTATATATATATGATCAACAGCTAGGGTATTTTGCTTAATCTTTTCCTTTTGTGGTTTTGGACATTTGGTGGATTAGTAGGCAGCAGACACAAAATCTCTAAGAAGGAAACGAAGGAGAAGAAATGGAAGAAGAAGCACCACCACCACCACGGTATCTCTCTCTCTCTCTCGCGAACCACCAACAAAAAAAATGTCTATTTTAGGGTTTGATTGGGTTATGGAGTCCATACTTACACGTATTGTTTGTTGTTTTGATGTTTAGGATGCAGTCTTTGGATGATATAGATTTGATCGCACCGTCATCATCTCAAGCGTGTGAGGAATGGGAGGAGTCTAGTAATTCTGATATATATATTCACACTCCTGAAGTTAGAAATGAATTGAAACCAAAAATCAATCAACACTTTAAGGACTTAGATGAGGTCTTTAAGTTTTACAACGATTATGCATTTGTTGCTGGATTTGGGGTACGAATCAATTGAAGCAAAAGGACTAACGGTGAGGTCGTTCGGAAGGAATATTGTTGTTGCAAACAAGGGTTGAGAAAAAATAATGGGCCCAAGTCACGACGTCGAGGTTTAACGAGAGAAAATTGTCCGGCCATGTTGGCTGTTGTGAAAAACGGGGAGGGTGATGGTGATGGTTATGTTGTCTCTCTATTTGTCGAAGGTCATGCCCACGCTCTTACAACGCCATCAAAGGTGCATTTGTTGCCATCTCATCGTAACATGTTACAAGCACACAGAGCTTTAACCAAACAACTAGAAAATGCCAATATCCCAAAAAATCAACAAATGTCTGTTTTAGAGTTGCAAGCAGGTGGCCTTCAAAATGTTGGTTTTTTAGCACGTGATCTATAATGTTGGACGGGATAGGAGGAGATTGTTAGATGGACGTGATGCCAATATGTTGTACGAGCATTTTGAGATAGAAAAGTAAAGAGATCCTACTGTTGTGTTTAGATTCGAGGTAGATGAGGAGAGGAGGATGAAGCATTGTTTTTGGGCCGATGGAACCTCTAGAAGGTCATACTAGTATTTCGGGGACGTCGTGGTGTTTGATACTACGTACAACACAAACAAATATTCTTTGATCTTCGCACCTATTTTAGGGGTTAATCACCACGCCCAGACAATGCTCTTTGGGTGTGCTTTCTTAAGTGATGAAACAACCGAGTCCTTCGAGTGGCTTTTCAAGGAATTCTTGAAAGCGATGCCAGCTGGTAGGGGTGTCAATCGTGCTTGCCATGCCGTGCCGTGCCGTGCCAATTTTTACCGTGCCCAACCGTGCTTCGTGCCGTGCCGTGCCATTTTCTTTATCGTGTCGTGTCGTGCCGTGCCGGCCCATTTGCTTAACTGGGTCGTGCCGTGCCGTGCCGTTTGCTTAATCGGGTCGTGTCGTGCCGTGCCTTTTTTATTTTGTCGTGTCGTTCCGTGTTTTTGAATCGGCTCTGGAGTGGGTAAAACTCGATTACCATATTAATGGGCACAGCACGTGCCTATGGGCTTCATCATGAGAAAGATGAATAGCTCGGCTTTATAAGGAGGGGCCTATGCCTTTCCCGAGCTAAACCGACTATGAATAAAGTCAGGATGATAAAGGGTGATTGGTGCACCAGCTCGGTATAAGGAGCCCTTGACCCTCTCGAGCTGGTTAAGCTACCAGCACAGTGTAATAGTGCTCTGGAATACATGAGATCAGCTCGGCATGAATAGCTGTGATATGTACGAGTCATACCGAGCTACGTGGAAGCACGGCATCGCCATGAGTAAGGCGGTGAGACATTCCAGAATACTCTATGGCGGCTTCTTATGAGATGAGAAACCATCCCGAGAAGTAAGGGATAAGAATGGGAAGTCCTAGTATGACTAGGAATGCGTCCCATATAGGAAAGAGTCCTATATAGAAAGAAAGACCTCTGCTAGACGAGATCTAGCAGAAGAAGGAAACTCGTCCCTAATAGGAAAGTCCTATTGGGAAAAGGATTCCTAAAGAGAATAGGAAACAGGGGCACGAGATGCCTAAATCAAACAGGTCATCTATACCTATTAAACAAAGCAATAACCACGACATAAGGTACGCGGTGAAACCCTATTCATACGCATTGTAACTTGAGATTCATTGCCAGTACGAGATACTAACTTAGGCATCGGAGGGCCTTTGCCGACGAGAGGCAAAGGTGCTCTAACCCTCTTTCTGTCTTGCAGATTTGAGGTTGAAGAAAGAAAGCACGTGATCAAGACCCTACGTGGATTTTATCCCCGTACAATTGGCGCCGTATGTGGGAAACGCTTACGAAAGGTTTTTTTCGTCAACAATGGCAATCTCAAAACCTGTTTTATGCACTCCACGAAGGGAGGATGTGGAAGATGATGCTGGAACCACTATTGTCTACACTACGAGAAAGGGTGCAAGGGTGGATAAAACTCCGGCAGTTCAAAAGGCACCACAGAAGAAACCCGCCGTTAAAAGGTTTAATATAAGGCAGATCCCTCCGATTCCTGAATTCAGGAATACGTGCCTGGTAGTTCATGATCCTCTGAGATCTGGGGAGCGGAGAAGGCGGTCAAGGACACCGCCAAGAGAAAAGGAGGCTCTTACCCGACGTGAGCGGGGGAGGAGCCCCCTAAGCAAGGAGGACCGAAGACGCACGAGGGATCGAGAGAGGGAGGATAGCCTCGATCAAAAAGAACAGGAGGCAGAAGAATTGGCCCGTGAAGTCACTCGACGTGAACGAGAAATTCAGGACCTGAAGAAGCAGCTCCAAGAGAGGGAGAGAGACTTGCGATCACGGACGAGATCCGTGCATAGCGAGGAAGAAAAAAGGGTCACTACCGCGACAATGTCTCCGCGAGACGTAGAGACAGGATGCCCTCTCCACAGAAGAGGAGGGAGAGAAGCGTTTCCATCGAAAAGGAGAGGAAAAAGCATGCTAGGGACAGATACGAAAGATCTGGTTCCAATGAGCACATTCCCGAACAGTATGTGAAAAGAAAGGAGACTGGACAAGCAGGTGGGGGTCCTAAAACTGCACGGGAAGCAGCTAAGGACGCCCTAGGCTAGATCTCAAAATCACCATTGGCCCACTGGATCCGAGCTGAAAAGACACCGAGCAGGGTGAAGCATTCAGCGTTCATCCCTTACGAGACCAGCACGGATCCCGTAGCACATATTCAACACTATCAACAGGTCATGTTCATGCACGAGCAAGATGATGCCTTGCTATGCAAGATGTTCCCGTCCAGTTTGGGAAAGGTAGCTCTGAGCTGGTAACACAAACTCCCAGAAGGGTCAATCCTGTGTTTGGCTCAGTTAGCTGAGGAGTTCACTGCTCGATTCCTAACTAGCCGAGCTGCTCCAAAAAACCTTGATGCATTAACCTCTATGAGACAGAGGGATGAAGAGACTATACGGCAATACTCCAAATGATATTGGGAGACTTTCAACGAGATTGAAAATTGCAGTGAGGAGTATGCTCTGGCAACGTTTAAAACAAGTCTGCCTGTGCACAGTAAGCTACGAGAATCGCTTACTATGCATCCAGTAAGGACTGTGGCCAAGCTTATGGAGAGAATTCAGGAACATGCACGGGTGGAAGACGACATCCTGCAAGCTGGGGGAAAGATTGTGTCTGGACAGCTTCTTCTTCCCGAGAAGAAGGCAGTAGAGTCAAAGGTATACAAGAAGGAGTATACAACAGGAAGAAAGGACTGGTCGGGACAAAAGAAGGACAAAGCTGAACCGGACCCCAAATCATACTTCAGCATCATGGCGACTTTCAACATCCCGATCTACAAGATGCTCTACAGGATTAAAAATGAGCCATGGTTCAGAAGGCCCCCAAAGATGACGGGAACCCAGAAAAGAGGAGGGCTACCAACCAGCACTACAGCTACCACAGAGATTGGGGGCACATGACGGAAGACTGTGCAGAGTATAAGAAATTCTTGGACGAAAAAGTAGCTGAAGGCCATTTAAAGGAGTTCTTGGCTGATGACAAAAAGGGGGCCGAGGTGGTAGAAGAAATGGACTACGAGAAAGGACCAAAAGGAACAATCCATATGATACATGGGTTGGTGGCTCCGTACACCAATAATGAGATCAGGCACGTTTAAAGGGTCAATGAACAGATGAAGCATGTTATGAAGCTCGGTACGAAAAGGCCGAGGACAGAAGGGGGAATGGAGATACCCATAACCTTCTCAGATAAGGATTTGGACGGAGTAACGGTGCCCCATAACGACGCACTGGTTATAACCCTACGAATAGGGGAGTACGATGTGGAAAAAATTTTGGTGGACCAAGGGGCAAGCACAGAGATCATGTATTACGACACCTTCAAGAAGATGGAGCTCCCTCCAAGTTCTTTACAAAAATGTCTTGTCCCCTTGGTTGGATTTAGTGCACAGACAGTGTGGCCTATGGGAAAGATCACACTACTTGTCCGAGCTGGGTCAGTGGTCTTTAAAACCGATTTCCTTGTGGTGGATGTCCCTTCCTCCTATAACCTGATTATAGGAAGAACGTGGATGCATAAGATGAGGGCAGCTTCCTCAACTTACCACCAGATGATTAAATATCCTGGGGCAGATGGTGTGGAATGCATCAGAGGAAACCAAAAGGTCGCGGACCTGTGCTTCAACATGATCATGAAGAAATCCCCAAGAGCAGAATTGGTTCAAACAGTTGAAGTACCGGACCAACCGACCTTAGAAGATGTGGGAGGTGACCCCACCAAGAAGATGGTGGAAGGGTTAAAAAAGATACAACTTGAAGGAGGCGACGAAGAAAGATACTTCTTGATCGGAGAAACACTTACCGAACAGGAAGAGGGAGAACTAATTGCTTTTTTGAAGGAGCACGTAGACGTCTTTGCATGGACTCCTCAGGAGATGCCTGGGATAGACCCCGAGGTGATTTGCCACCATTTAAACGTAGATCCTCAGCACAAGCCAGTTGTGCAGAAGGCTAGAAGGTCGGCACCACAGCACGTAGAAGCTGTGATTGAAGAGGTAGATCGATTGCTCGAAGCGGATGCCATACGAGAAGTGAGCTATCCGGAGTGGCTTGCCAACACTGTTGTGGTAAAAAAGAAGAATGGGAAGTGGAGAGTCTGTGTGGATTTCACTAGCCTCAACAAAGCTTGCCCAAAGGACAACTTTCCACTCCCCAGGATTGACCAATTGGTAAATGCAACGTCGGACTATGAAAGGATGAGTTTTCTTGACGCATACCGAGGATATCATCAAATAGCCATGTATAAGCCAGATCAGGAGAAGACTTCGTTCATCTCGCCAAGAGGCCTCTACTGCTACAAAGTCATGCCGTTTGAGCTAAGGAATGCAGGGGCAACTTATCAGAGGTTGGTTACTAAGATGTTCAAGGGCCAGCTCGGGAAGACAATGGAGGTCTATATAGATGATATGGTGGTGAAAAGTAAGGTGAAGCATGATCATCTTACCGACCTGAGAGAGACTTTCAACATTTTAAGGAACTACAAGTTGAAGCTAAATGCGTCAAAATGTGCTTTCGGGGTCAGCTCGGGGAAATTCCTGGGACATTTGGTGACCAAGCGGGGGATTGAGGCTAATCCGGATCAGATCACAGCTCTTCAAAACCTTCAAAGCCCAAGGACCACGAAGGAGGTCCAAAGGTTGACAGGGATGGCAGCAGCTCTTAATCGTTTCATTAGTAAATCTTCAGAACGTTGCAGACCATTTTTTCAGCTTCTGAAGAAGAGACATGGGTATGAATGGGGAGCCGAGCAAGAACAGGCTTTCCAAGAGCTGAAAGCCTATTTGTCATCACCACCCTTGCTCTCTACTCCAGAAGCTGGGGAGCGGTTGATTCTGTACCTAGCAGTATCCGAGCATGCAGTTAGCTCGGTCCTCCTACGAATAAAAGGGATAGAGCAGGCTCCAATCTACTTTGTGAGCAAGACCTTGTTGGATGCAGAGACTCGGTACTTACCACTGGAGAAATTGGTGTATGCTCTCGTGGTTGCTTCAAGAAAGCTGCCGCACTACTTCTTACAGCACCCGATTACGGTGTTTACTGAATACCCGTTAAGGGCTCTGCTAAAGAAGGCAGATTTCTCTGGACGAATTGTAAGTGCAGAAAAACGAAAGAGGCATTGAACAGCACAAGAACACAACGGCTACTTTATGCCTCTCACTGGAACCCTAATACGTCGCCGGAATCCCTATCTGCAAAACAGACAAGGGGTGAGCGCACCTTTGCCTCTCGTGGCA
>JAOTQK010046576.1:0-15699 GCA_025642025.1 Rhododendron ferrugineum | reverse complement strand
GATTTATTATGCTACACCGGTACCAGTCTTGCGCTTGGGACACCCATAGTTTAGAGTTAGGAAATCGGTCAAGCAGTCTGCCCCCCATCAGTTCCAGACTTAGCTAGATGGTGGTTTGATAATGGGTTCTATAACCTGGACAAACATATCTGGGAGTCTTGCTTTAATGCTACGTTATGGTCCATTTGGTTGGTGAGGAATGACCATATTTTCAACAACTCATCAAAACAACCTTGGGAGGTGGGGGATTTAGTCAAGACTAGAGTTACGATGTGGATGAAGGCGAAATTCGACATCAAAGTCTACAATGTGGAGGATTTTAAGGTTTTCTTAAATGGTATTAAGAAAGTGACATTGTAATTGTAATTTATTCTTGAGGTGTGTTATCCAACTTTCGGTTGGATGCTTTTTATTGTTGTCGCATACTAGCTTCTTGAGCTAAGATGCTTTTCCCTCAATGTACCCCTTTTGAGTTATATAAAATGTTTCATTTGCCAAGAAAAAAAAAAATTCCCGTGTTTCATTGTGCATAGATATTATATTAAAAAAACCTCTGAAAACCAGTTGGGAGTAGTTGATTGTTGAAAGTGTGGGATTTTTAATCATCGTCGTCGTAGTATTAGTTAAATTTTGAAAACCTAGAAAGTAAATAGATTAGTTTTGTTAAGGTTACAAGTCACGACTGCTTGATTTGTAGTGGCCATATAGTGGGGTATGGCTGTATCCAAGGACGGAACCAAGATTTTACCCTAGCAGTGGCGAAATGTATACTAAAAAAATCTAGTAGTGGCGAGACTATATAAGTGGGGCGTAAATTTTTTTTTTACATATAATAATTGCATTTTCTAAAATTCTTGTTGTGGCGGTCGCCACCTATACTAGACCCCCCTGGTCCCATCCTTGACTGTATCAAGAAGGGAGTGCTTGGGTTGGTTGGGGTATATGGAAAGGGATTGTTACAATGTGTATGGTGATTAGACAGTTAAGTTATGGAGTGCACCGGTGATGTTTTGAAAGTTATAGAGTGCTTGGGTTGGTTGGGGTAAATGTAATATATGAAGAGATACTAAGAAGTTCTAGAAAAATGGCCAGATGTCGGAGCGGAGCGGAACGAGTGGAGCGAAGCACCGAAGCGCAACGAGTGGAGGTATAAATACTCTATGTTGTAAACTCTATTTCATAACTGTGATAATAAAGAACAGTAGCCACTCTCGCTCCCGTGGACGTACCCGATTTTGGAGAACCACGTATATTGCTGTGTCGATTTCTTTACTGTTTTATACTCGTAAATCGTGTGTGCGTGAGTTACAATCCTAACAATTTTTTTATTCTTGTGATGAAAGAAAAATGTTCATTGTTTTGTCTTGTGTTTGAACATGCATCATTTTCTCTATGGCTTGCAATCTTTACTTGGGCAAGTTACGTTAGGCGTGAAGCCTGAAGGTTTTTCTGCGTTTTCTGGAAATCCCGTCCAAACAGAATTGAGGGCCGCCTGGACGGCCCGCAGTGCACAGAAAACAGGGAGGTCTTAGTATATTTCGCCCAGGCGGTCGTGACTTCCACCCTGGCGGCCCGTTCATGAGACAGAATGTATTTAAGCCCTAAAACAGATTTTTAGAGTTAGAACTACATATTTTTTTAGAGGAAAGTTGTTGTACTTGTAGAGAGAGACTAATGGACTAGTGTGGCTCCCAAGGAGTAAATTAAATAAGTTGCCGAATATCGTATATCCGTGTGTTCTCTTTCTCTTTCTCTTTCGCTTCCTCTATTTCTCTAGTTTGTTTTTCTGTGATTCATAGCATCAAAGATCCTGAGAGTTTGTGTGTTGGTGAGTTTGAACTTTCGTCTTCAATCCAAACAAGTTAATTGTTTGATTCTTTAAACCATCATCTTACAAGTATTGTTATACCATATATAGTTTTAAACCTTGCAAGTTATACCATAGTTTACCTTCTTTTTCCTTTTCTGTTTAGGGGGCATGCACTTGTATAAAACAAAGAGCTGTTTATAACCATGTATGTAAAATCAAATGAAACCGAGACCGTGTTGAAGGCATACCTTTTCCCAGTTCTCCGACCAAGCTAGGATGTCTTAGTACTCTAGGCCTTCGGTGCACTACGCACCTCTTGTCGCAAGCATAAAATGAATAGGAAACTCGAGTTTTGAATGGCAGAGAGTGAGATGATCGTTGAATGAGAAGTTGTAAACAAAATTTTATATTTTGTCACCGCACTTGATGATCATAATGCCCACTAGTTCTGAGAAAGAAACTCAAAATAATGAATTATCTATAGGGACTATGGACAGTATAGATCAAACAGAAAAATTATTAAAATTGACGGTATATTTATCACCTAATAAAATGTATTTGAATTAATGATGATAAATTTATCATGCACACTGAAATGATAAATTTATCATCAATTCAACAAAAAGATGGTAAATTAATGGTTAGTAATCAAGAAAGAGGAAATTAGAGGCAGCAAAAGTGAACGATTGGAACACTTATCAAAAAGAAAAAAGAAAAAAAGTGAACGATTGGAATCCTTCTACTTTATCCTCCTCGAAAAAACAAAACGACTATATTTTAAACTCATCGACCAAGTACTTCAATAATCACAATGAAGTGTGTGACATGGAATGTTAGAGGACTAACCAAAATGGAGAAAAGAGGAGAATAAAAAAGATACTTGAAGAAAAAAGATGCTGTTGAACTGCTGGTGGACTTACTCAAAAGTTTATTGCTTTGAGAAAACTGGAGGATCAAGAATCTTCATAATGTGAGGTGCTCTTTTTTAGTACTTTCCGTGTGTTTTGGTCAATATTTATGGTATGTAGAAAGAAGGATGTTATGGGAAAAACCATTATCTCATTGAAATTAGGAACTCTGAGGAATGTCAGGGCTGCTTCAGAAGGGATACAACCTTGTTTAGCTGGCTTCTATTTTGGGACTCACTTAGTAAACTCTGCTATATCTTGCTTCGGTTGGTGTGAAATCTGCTGATATGGTATGGTATGGGAGCTCATGGCTATCCACTTACAGCATTGAGTGGATTTGGATACTTCAGTATGATGACCATGTTCCATTAACGGATTGGATTCTGCTTCTACATTGTCTGGGAATGGACTATGCAAGAAATCTGATTGGTGAAGCATCATGGTTCTTTACCAATCTTGGCTAATCCAATAGATAATTGGGAGTTCTTTTTAAGTTGTTCTTAGTTTGGATTGATCTCTTGTCAATCCTCGGGATTGGATAACATACGATTGTCGTGAGACAGGATGCCAACATTGTTGGGATGTTACTCTCACGTTGGGATGCTATCTTTTTGTACTCCATTATCTCTATCAATAATATTCCTTTTTCGCCGTTCAAAAAAAAAAAATGTACTTACCCTCTTATTCCTTTTCCCTCTTCCTCCTAACTTACAATCTTATTCCTTATGTGTCTACGCTAATATAGTACAGTATAAAACAAAGAGAGTTGTTTATAACTGCATAAATTCATAAGCAGAAGAGGACTTAGTTTCTCCGCTCGTAGTCCCAAATCGGTGGAATTTGTCCAAACGGAAATCCATTCTGGATGATCTAAACTGTTCATATTGTGGGGCTCATCAAGTAGTAACCGAAAACAAATTCAAGTGGATCAAACACCTCTAAGGTCCACTAGATCCGAACACTGTAGTTTTGCAAAAAATTGTTAGACCTTTTTTTTCTCCTACATAAAAGTGTTTCGATGATTACATTGACGGAGCATATTCAATGAGCCCTATAATATGAACGCGTAACTCGAATCATCGAGATGAAAACCGATTGTGAGCATGGTGCACCTAGGCTTGTCAATGGGCCGGATCCGATTCGGATCCGACAGATCCGAATTCGATAAGACTCGAATCCGATAGTGGTAATCTGAATCTAAATCCGAAAAATCCGGATCCGATCTGAAATCCAAAAACTTTTGTACTTCAAAAATTTTAGCAAAAAAAATATTTTCCAAAAAAAATTTTAAAAATAAAAGTACAACTTCTTAAACATTTTTTTTTTCAAAATAAAAAATTTATTGTTTTTTTTTTTTAAATTAAGTTCGGATTCGGATTAATAACGGATTTAATCCAATCCGATCCGTATTTGGATTACCGGATTCGGATTATCGGATCGACGTTATGGAATTCGGATTGGATTTTTCGGATCGAATCCGGTCCATTAACAGGTCTAGCTGCACTAGACAGTCCCAACTGCAGAGAAACTGAGTCCATCAAGTAACACTGAGAATTCACCCAAAAACATAAAATAACGCCAAGGAATGCTTGAAGGAATACGGTACCTCGTTCTTGGTCACCAACCAAGCTAAGATGTCTCAGCTGGTATATAACGCCTCTGGTTCACCCACACCTTTTTGTCGCAAGCCGAATGAAGGCAAAGCTATGAGCCGAACAAGAATAGGAAACTACATGTTTGAATGAAAACATTGCTTTAGTTACAATTGAATAACCACATTAAAAATAATGCCACAAGTTAGTTTTGAAAACCAAACCTAATAAAAAATAATGTTCGACGTCGGTATCTTCAGAAGTTGACTTCTGGCCAATTAAACATGGTTTGATAATTTAACCACTTGGTTCATGTCAGAGTTTGACTCCTCCTAACCCCAGCCTCCAAAACTAAGTATACAATGAGCGGTTGGCCTCATGATTAAGGATTGAGATTTAAGAGTTTGTTCTTTCTAGATCTTTCTTTACCTCTAATGTGTTACATGGCCAAATAATATGGACTTTGCCCTAATTTAGTGGACAATAAGATCGATCCTCTAAGAATTAGTCGAAGTACGCGTAACTCTATCCTAGTTATCAAATGTATAGCTATAAGATCTTTCTTTACCTTTCAAAAATGGTTTATGACCATCAGCAGATCGGAACCATTGAAAACACAGTCCAACGGCTCATGTTAAAAGTCCGAATATAAGGTATATAAGGGATCCCTTAGGAGAAGGGGACTATGAACATATATATGATGTTCTTTCACTTTCTTAAAATGAAATCACCACATTTTAAAAAGAATACAACTAGTCTTAAAAAAAACAAAAATAAAAATACGGAATGCAGCACATGGAAGAACATCAAAGGGAATAGAACAGATCTCGGATCCCATACCCACCCATGTGACAGTGGTGGTGATCCATTCTCTGCATTCCATAGTTCATCAATAAAACAGATCTTGTAAATCAAAGACAGCTTGCAAGATCTCTATTTTGAGAATTTTTGTTTTCAGAATCTCAGCAAATAATCGGATATGTTCAATATGTTTAAAATACTATGTTTTTAAGTGCTTCCGTGAAAATCAGCTCATTCTAATAACGACAAGGCCTTGATCGACTCATTCATTTTATGCTGTCAAAATTAGAGATAAAACCCGATCAATCAGGTACCAATATCCAAATTTTTGTTTTCAGAGTCTCAGCAAATAATCGGAGTTGTTCAATATTTAAAATATGTTTTTAAGTGCTTCTATAAAAATTAGAACATTCTGATATCGACAAGGCCTCAATCAACTCATTCATTTTATCCTGTCAAAATTAGGGATAAATCTCGATCAATCAGGTACCAATATCCAAATGAGCTAATTTTTTATGAGAGTCTTAAAAATATGTTTTAAACATATTGAATGGCTTCGATTATTTGTGGGACTCTAAAATAAAACAGGTGTCAAAATAAGTGTTAGCAGAACCACCCCATATATATATATATGCAGAAGTGGACTCAGTTTCTTTGCGCGGAGTCCCAAATCGGTGGAGTGTGTTCACACGGAGATCCCTTCTTGGTGATTTAAATTGTTCATATTGTGGGGCTTATCGAGTAGTAACCAAACACAAATTCAAGTAGATCAAACACCTCTAAGGTCCACTTGATTTGAACACTCTAGTTTTGCAAAAAAGTGATAGACCTTCAAATCTTCCTAGATAAAAGCTTTTCAATAAATTGATTGCCAATGTTCGATCAACTTGAATTTTTTCCACTAAAAGAGCATTCCATGAGCGCTATAATATGAACAGCTCGAATCATCAATATGTGGAAACTGAAAGTGAGCAAGCTGCACCAGGCAATCTTTTTTTATTCGCCACTAGGCAGTCTCAACTCTAGATCAAGTAACACACCCCGAGAATTTACCCAAAAACACAAAATAACACCAAGAAATTAAGCTTGAAGGAATACCTCGTTCTAGATCGATCACCAACCAAGCTAAGATGTCTCAGCTGGTAACGTCTCTGCTTCACCACACACCTTTTGCCGCAAGCCCAGTGTAGTCAAAGCTATGTGCCGCATAAGAATAGGAAAGTACATGTTTGAATGGCAGTGTTTGATGTTTGTTGGGAAGGTTTTGCTGAGAGAGAGGAAAACAGATCAAAGGAGGGAGCTTTGCGACTGAGTGTCGTTGTGCTTAATTAAAGGGATTGAAGTGAATGGAAACATGGCTTTAATTACAATTAAATCACCACATTAAAAATAATGCCACTAGCTAGTTTTGAAAAACAAAGCTAATAAAAATAATGTTAGACGTCGGTAACTTCATAAGTTGACTTCTGACCAATTAACCAATGAGATCGATGTAATGAGAAATTAAATAATGGAAACATTATTTTAAAAAAATTGGGTATATCTAACCAGCTGTCAACAACTTGGTTCACGTCAGAGTTGGACTCCTCCTAGCCCCAGCCTCCAAAACTAGTATATAATGAGCCAATAATGAGCCGTCTGACTCATGATTGAGGCTCGGGATTTAAGAGTTTGCTTCCTCTAGATCTTTTGTTACCGCTAATGTATTTACTTGGCCAAATCATATGGATTTTGCCCCGATTTAGTGGACAATAGATAGATCCCTTAAGAATTCGTTGAAGTGCGCGTAACTTGTCCCGAGTATATGATATGTATATGATGTTCTTTCACTTTGTTAAAATAAAATCACCACATTTTAAAAAGAATACAACTACTCTTACAAAACACAAAAAAAAAAAAATAATAATAAAATAATAAAATCTGAATGCAGCACATGGAAGAAGGCGGAATCTCGCTCTTTTGACTTTTTGGTCCCAGAAATGCCAATTACTAGTAATATCGCAGGGAAGAACAAATTAAATACTTTATTTGTTAACTCTAAGGGTCGGCTAAGTGGTCTTGGCATGTGATTTAGGGGCTGTTTGATAAAACTGAAAACTGAAACTGAAAGCTGAAAAATTAAGTACTGAAAGCTGAATGCTGAAATTTTTAAGCTGAAAAGCTGTTTGATAAATATATTAAGTACTGAATTAAAAAAAATGATGAATTAATTTTGTTCCAGTTCTCTCTTAATTTACTTACAATCACAATATACTTATGGTAACGGTGGAAGAGTGGTGGAGGTGGTGAAGTAGTGGTGGTGATGGAGTGGTGGAGGTGGTAGAGTGGTGGTGGAGTGTTGGTAGTGGTGGTGGTGGTGGTGTAGTGATGATAGTGGTGGTGGAGTGGCGGTGGTGGTGGAGTACGTGGTGGTGATGATGGTGGTGGAGTGGTGGAGGTGGTGGTGGTGGTGTAGGTGGTGTGGTGGTGGTGGAGGAGTGGTGTAGAAGGTGGTGGTGGTGGAGCTGCTGGTGGTGGTGGTGGAGGAGTGGTGTAGGTGGTGGTGGTGGTGGTGGTGTAGTGGTGGTGGTGGTGGTGGTAGTGGAGGAAGTGGTAGAGTGGTGGTGGCAATGGTGGAGTGGTGGTGGTGGAGGAGTGGTGGTAGGGGTGGTGGTGCTGATGGAGTGGTGGAGGTGGTGGTAGTGGTGGTGGAGGTGTTGGTGGGAGTGGTTGTGGTTGTGGTATGATGGTTAAATGTAAGTATACAAAAATTCAGCCAGAATTAAGTAGCTCAAAACTACTTAATTTTTTTCAACTTTTTAGCCTATATTTTAAGTGGAACTTAATTTGTTAAGCAATGTAAAATGTGGTTATCAATTAATTGATTTAGTTTTAAGTTCTGAATTTAGGTTATCAAACAAGCCCAAATCAACCGTCAACATGGTACAATCCATTATTGTGAACTTTACTACAACTAATTAACCAGTGGAGAATTTGCAATTTTGCACTTAGAAAAGGTCAAATTCACTTTTGTCCCCTCAATTATCAAGTTTCTTTCTATTGTACCCTTAATTTATCAATTAAACCTATTAAGTCCTTAACCTTTTCAAATCAATATCCATGTCGTCTAATTTCAGATTCCCGGTGCATACACTACTCCATTACTGGGGTCAACATCGAGGCTCATTATCGCCAGTCGATCTAGTGGTTTTCGTAGGACAAATTTAGACACCAACTGTTACAATCCTTCCATATTGGGCATGATTTACTCTTTTGTATAGTATCTGATCTCATACTTAGGAGTTATGATAGTTTTATAATCTTTGATTCTTAGGAAATCAATCCCACAAATCATGGGATTGCACCAATCATCTGATTCACTTTTGTAATTGTCTATAAGTTTGTTGCACATAATGAATAAAGCATCTCAGAAATCTTCTTCTAATCTCTTCTCACCTACGTCTAACCATTCTTATCACCAATTGTGGGGTGCATGTATAGAGTGTATATATGGAAAGGACGTAGAGCAAATATATATTTCTTTCCTCTTCACAAAAACCATTAAGACGTTTTCTTTATAAAAAATATTAGTTGACAAATTTGTTTATAATTGACCATTGACCAATTTCTTAGATATTTTAGGATAATGTTTTCCACACTTTTTTATTATTATTTATAAATGCACTCTTTTACCCTTTTTTTGGGGAAATAATTTTGCCACTCCCCGTAAGTGTATTTTTGGTGCAAAAACACACTTGCAGGGGAGTGGCGTTAACAAAAAAATGAGTGGCAAAATCAGCAGTCTTTTTTTGTTGGGATAAATGCACTCTCTTTACCAAAAAAGGAAGCGTGAAAATCATTTCCCTATTTTTTTAAAGAGCAAAGGCTGTTGTCTAGGGTCGAGTCAGGGAATCCAAAATTAGACCAATTGGATATGATTTGGAAAGTCTATGGATCCAATTAGTGTAAATGATAGATTGAGGATGAATCAAAAAGAAATTGAATAGCTGAGGAATAGAAGGGAAATTTAACATATTGAGATCGGGAGAGAAATTTAAGTCTTGTGCTGGATGTGCATAAAAGTCTTGTACACTGCACATGGTATAAGCCTTTTATGCATTAGAATTTTGGCACTAACAAAATAGTTTTGGCATTATCAGTTCCAAAAAAAACAGAGGTCAAGAAAAACAAATACTGTAGCTAACCTCATTACTGTTGAGATCGGGAAGCATCCCAGCACATTGATCAGAATCTTGAATCCAAATCAAGGAGCGATTCGTGATGGAGGCCAGCATATTCCTCAACTCCGACAAGGAGGAAAAACTCGTAACATCCAAATTATGGATGCCATATTCAAGATAGTCAGCCATAGCAGCTATGAAACTCGATCTATCAGCACCAGGAAGATTGTACAACAAGTAAAACCTCGTTAAGGACTTGCCAAAGAACTTGAATAACTCCTTCCCCACCTTAAATCTCTTCAAGTCAGAAAGTATGCCCGTATTTTCTGGGTCCATTCCCAACTCTTCAAACCCCTTCCAGCTTGACGATTTGACGTGAGTCACGGTACTACTCGCACTTGGACTCTGATTGCAATCCCCCTTCTTCTTCATCTCTGGCAACAATTTTGGTTTTGTTCCATCATCGAAACTAAGCACACTCTCAGTTAAGCATTCTCCTTTTAATCCTTCCCTCATATCTTTCTTCTCTGAGTTAAACATAATAGGGCCACTATGATATGCCCTTCCAAGATGTGCATCCTGACACATTTGTGTCCGAATCTGTCCCTCCCGATCTGTGTCTGTACCATTCCATGGCTTTTCCAGGGGCAGAAGAGTTTCTAGTACTTCAAAGGACTTCTGTGCAAGGGAATCTGTCGTGTGAAATCCCGGATCATAAATAGCTGCAATTGATTAGATTTTGAGGCCATTAGGGACTAAATAAACCACCAGGGCGTAACTAATACAAACCAAATTTCAACAGTGGAACCAGGAGTTTTGCAGAAAACTTAAGGAGACTTAGAAACATGACTATAAATCAGGAGGGACTACTAACTTAGCACACAATCTTTTGGTGAAGAGAAAAACATAAACCAGCATTTCCAACTTGACATAACCAAATAATATAAAAACAAATGTACAATGTTTTTTAGCAAAAGAAGCAGAAAATATGTGGGACCAATACAGTGCAATGGGCATAGGCTGGAAATGAACTGAAAAATGAGAGTATAAACCACCTCATGGTTGCAAACGAATAGGTGCCTCTTTGTGCCAACTTGAACATAAGAATTAAGATAGACTATTAGATCTATTCCATTCTTTCACAGTTACTTGATGTTTAAAGTCACAACCGGTGTTAATAGTTGTCAGTGATTATTGTCCACCATATCAAAGTGAGGAAGGATTAGACTCCACATGGTCTAATTTTCAGAACAAATAGCCTCATAGGCATCAAATGACATTTGTCAGGGAAAAGATAGTGAATTTCCACTGTTCACCCAAGAAAGGACTTCACAGCAATAAACTACCTATTACCATATCCAATGCCAGCAAAGACCAAAAACAAAAACAGAAAAAGGGAAAACAAAACAATTATTTTATACCTGGCATCACTGGGAAGTTAACATCCTGCAGCTGAGACCTTGAACTGCTATAAGGTTCAGCTAGTAGGCTTGATGGTACCATTGCAGGTCCAATCGCTGGTGGAGCATTAAGCCGAACCAACTTATCCAAATTTTTGTAAGCATGCCGCGTCAAATTTCCCACCAAGCCCTGCCAAAGGAACAAGAAAGTTGATCTTAATGAGAATGCAACTCAAGACCCTAGTGCAAGATAATAACTTAGCCAAAAAGTCATCAAGGAGCAGCAACTACCCCTCATGTAAAAGAGATGGAAGAATAACACTTTGTTTATCTTTCTTTGTTTTAGTAGAAATGGTAAGCGAAACAAACAGTAATACAGTATGCTGCCTCGAACATTGCATGTTGCGAGAGTTTCATTTCCCAACATGCAACTTCCCAAATATGGGGCCTGAAACTTTTTAGTATTGCGAATGCCAGAATGGGAGTCATCCGATGCAATTTTGAGAGATGTCGAACTTAAGGTCGGCAAAAACTGTAGTCAAACAAATCTAAGATGGAAATGGAAATGGAAAACAGAAACAGTAAAATAGCAAGAAACATCATTGCTCTTCCCACTGATGTTGAATGTGGAATTTTGATGAAGGTAGCATCTTCAGGTATGCTTTACATATGCATGCGTAATTTCAAGAAACCAGAACAACAGTAACATTAAAAGTAGAGATCCATTAAGAGAGGATTTTGGAGAAACCGGAGTTTAGTTGTGATTCAAATATATATCAGGTTAGGAAGACGCACCATCTGAAATTCATTGAGCATATCCGGAGACTGGAAACTCTGGCCATCAAAGGTTGCTCCCACAACTCTGAAGATGGAATTGAACACAACCCCAAAACTTTCTCCATCCTTATTGTATATGTACAACTTGTCTTCTAAAACACAAGCAGCAGCATGTTCTGTGACTGTCTTCCATATCTTATTTGACATCTGACCAAGTACCTACAGTTTCCACAGTAGGGGGTAAAGTGGATTCCTAACAACCATTTCACCAAAATAATTTTAAAAAATCGAAGGATTTGAAGTAGCTGAGGGGAAGAAAATTAAAATAAAGAGATTCATTCTCTTACAAGGCGTAGTGAAGAAGGGTCAACAGAATACGACTGCAGGAATTGCTCGACTGTGGTAATTCCTTTGCCAAGTAATGCTTTATGGTATGTTCCACCTTTTGCTATCTTCTCTAACCGCCATACTTCATCATTCAAGTTGGGAGGATGATGCTTCTTATATACTGAATGAGCAAAATCATCTCTTAGTCATGAAATTATAACCATGGCTTTTAGCTATCCACATCTCTTACTCATGAAAATTTTATTGCAAATACTATTGTTTCAATTTCATAGTTGATTAATTCATAACAAAATAGAGCTTTAGTCGGAGAGGGTTGATAGAGGATGAGGGGACAACAAAAGTACAAAGGTACCAGAGAGATCTTTTCCATATGCGAAAAGAGCGTGAAATTATTTGGATGAAATGGTTATACAATCATGATTTTCCCCAAGCACTTTATAACGTAGACGGTAGGAGTTCCATCATAAACTCAAGTAACAGGAATCAAATGTCCATTAGATCAGTAATAAAAGTTCAACGGCAGAAAAATGAACTACTCCAGCTAACTTGTAGTTATAGAAGAAATCAAAAGCTCATATTATCAAGCGTTAAAGCAACATAACAATGCGAAAGTATCAAGACGCTTTAGGGAACTGATTAGATATATAGAATCAAAGGTCCATAGGAAGTCCTAGTTTTTGTCAAAACATTGCTACTACATAGAATGATTGCATGTTGGCAAATTCATCAATGTCTTATCTTAATTGTTCCAACATTGAATTGTCGATTATCCAAATGAACCTTTTTCTAGCTATTCAAGAAAATACAGAGGAAAAGCCGCATGAAAGGACTTACCCTCTCCGCAATGATCTTTCACTACGAAGGCTTCACTTCTCGCTTCTCTAATTCTTACTTCAGGGGACTTGCTTTGAAAAGGTCTTGCTCCTAACCTAAACTTTCGACTTCTTATCCAGCTTGAATTATCAGTAAAGCTGGCATCACCAACATAACCAACCCCGTCTCTCAATGTAATTACCAACTCCCCAGTCACCAATGGCCTTTTGCCCTCTCTTTCACGCACGAGATTCGCATTGAACTCCTTCTCAGTCCAATCCTCTTGATAATCAGCCCCAAAATCACCGTCAAGCACTACAATTTCAATTCTAAGTGAAGAAAGAAGGCCGGATGATATAACCTCCCCGGAAACAGAATCAAGGATAACTATCTTAACGGGATTGAGATCCTCAGATTCTATCCTGCAGCCTGTGAAAAGGGTAGACCGCAACTTATTGACAAAATGCAATTGCCAAACCCTTGCTTTAGATGATTCAGATTGGTTTAATGATGTCCTGAAAAGTTAAAATGATATTTTAGAAGGTTCAACGAGAATATAGAGAGCGGAAACAAGTTTCAAGAGAAAACTGGACCATAGCTAAGAAGAAACTTAAAACAGGACAGAAGATCTTGATTGACTTGGGCAAATCAACATCATAATCCAGCCAGAAACCACAAAAATAAAAAATCATACTTGTCATAACACCTTTACTAATAGAACAATAAATAAAACACTGTACCCAAAAAGCTAACCTTGAAGAGGAGTGAAACGAGGATACAATTGTGCGCTCCACTTCCTCCCGCACCTATCAAACAGAGAATACCCGGAATAATGAGCATAGCGATCTCATAACAGAAGTCCTTCGATAGCAATGATGCCAGTCATTCCAATCACAAATCTGAGAACAGATGCAACCAACATAACCAAAAGAGGACTTAAGTTGCATCTAAGTAGTTATGATTTTCATCTGTCAAACTAGAAGGTTTGTTACTTGCCATGTGTGTAATGAAGAAAATTTTGCAACCAAACATTGAATACTTGTTAAAGTGCACTAGTTCATTCAAACTAATAATATCCAGTAAACCGAATAAGTAAAACCAATAGATATACAACATACTACATGGACAACATAAAAAAACAGCAAGTTCAGTTCCAAGCTCTCCCAGCTTAAAATATGTTAGTTTCGAAACCCACACTTTATTTACCTAAAACAATAAAACAATGAGCTCAAATAGTCACTTAATTGATACTTTACAAGTTGGTTAAAAACAGGACAAATGAGAAACTTCTCTTCAAGAATTCTAAAGTCTATAGATTTAGACACTAACAAGGGGGAGATTCAACCTACCACACGGCGCAATGAATTGCACTTCAGAGGTATAGCAGGGGCAACACTGCGCAATAAAGGTTCCAATGGTGTTGCAAATTCACGCGCCGAATATTCTCTCATCGCATCGCCAATGATACTGCACAAACACCACAGTCCCACATCAAAACCAAAACCAACAGAACAAATAATAAGACACATAAAACAGGACACTGGTATAGAAATCCACTCACGTTGAAAACGGAATTCGGCATTTGGACTCCTGACTTGGAACATCCGATCTGACATCGTCCTCCTTATCACCAAAAGGTCTAAACTTCCAATAACTCTGATGCGGGGAAGCGTGTTGAAAAAGAAGAACGTCAAACAAGGACAATCACAAATATGTATGAACTAGAGGTACTCCCTCTACGAACACACAATAATGAGCAAACTCTCAATTTTCATTAATCAAATCATAAAACAACCCACTTGCTCTATGCTCTAAGGCTTATAGCTCAATTTATAATAATGTAGAAATACTAAAAGAAAATAAAATTATTATCAAGCAATCTAATTCTTGAAGAATAAAAAACTAAAGAAAATACCATGTACAGTGTACAAGTCTTTTATGCACTGGAGTTTTGGCACTAACAAAAATAGTTTTGGCATTATCATTAGCCAATAGAAAAAGCAAATTAGAGAACCAATTATTCTATGCTACGTATCCTAAATTATAATATTCCTAACAAAATAGTAAACTCAAAATAATGCGTAATTAATATATATTTTTCATATTCCGGCTACATCATTCTCCTCCGCTTGAGAAAACTCGTCCTCGAATTTCCAAGTCTTGAAGTAATTTGGCACGTCCTTGACTATAAGTATTTGCCTAGTGGGGGTGGTAAGTGGAATTACTCTCTTATCCTTCCGTGTTAAAAAAAGACTATAAGCATCTGCTTTGTACTTTAAATTAATCTTTTCCATAAGTTGTTTCCCTCAACCAACGTTTGTATAAGAAGCTACAATGAAAGAGTGATCATCCCAAGTTCCACCAAAGAAAACCAGTTACCATTTTCGGTCACCTTACCCTCGTGGAAAGAGAATTTAGTGCTCGAATTAGAATTGTCCCATCTTTTGATGGGTGGGATGTCACTAGCCAAAACAACCCATGAGCATTTAACAAAAGCAGAGGACTTCTTCGAAGTTTTTGGTTCTTCCACTGAGATGTAAACACAAGGAAGCTTGCATGTAGTGTGTTCAATAAATTCCCAAAACGGATCAACAAATTAAACGCCAACATCGTAACAACTTTTTTTTTTTTTGCAATATTTTTTTTTTATTTTCTTCATTTGTAATTTTCTCCACCGGTTCTTCATCAAAAGTTGTTGAAACTTCGATCTCCTCCATTTGTGTTTCTTGTGCAGCTTTACTTCGTCTATACACATCTTCAGCAATAGCATAACGACCATAATGAACTCCTTTTCACGCCATGATGCGGAATCAAGCGCAAGCTCTAGCACCAACTGATGCAGGGAATTAAGCGTGTTGAAGAAGAAGAACGCGCAACAAGGACAATCACGAACAAGTATGAACTAGAGGTACTCTCTCTACGAACACACAATAATGAGAAAACTCTCGATTTTCATTAATCAAATCATAAACGCCCCACTTGTCCTAAGGCTTATAGCTCAATTTATAATAACTTATACTCCCTCCGTCCCTTTATTATAGTCCAGTATTCCATTTTGGGCTGTCCCTTAATAAGTGTCCATTTTGTAAA
>JAOTQK010046475.1:0-15740 GCA_025642025.1 Rhododendron ferrugineum | reverse complement strand
ATCGATTTTCAAATCAAAAACGGTTTCTCGGAAGGCGAACCACAAATCCGGGTGGCGACTCCTCAATCAATTTTTTTCAAATCAAAAACTCCTATTTTTCGGGCGGGTAGCCCACACCTATACTTAATACACAAAACTTTGTAAAATACATGTGATAAAGCATGACTAATCCAAGGTATATGCAGATGTCTTGTTCGCTGTACTAAATGTTGGCCCACGAAGAAAGCCAAAATCATCATATGTAGTTGATTTATGAGTCATAGATACAAGGTAAAACTTAAAAACCAGTCCCTATTTGATGCATTCATTATCAAGAATAAATTAACATAACTTGCAACAAACTAAAACAGCATGGTGCCAACTACAATTTCTCTATGGGATCAGTTTAGTGAATATGAAGCTGAAGAATTCCGCAAAATGCAAGGCCCATTTCCTGTTGCAATTGCTATGCGGCTCAAACCATCAACATACTATGGTAAATTTATACTTCTTTGTGCTTTGGCAAGATTCCTACCCATCATTTTGTTCTTACTTCATCAGTACTCTAGCTGATAAAACTAATTACCTGCTCAACCTATTATACCTTGCTAAAGCAAAAAAACATAGTTTACATTTTCCTTTCCGACTACAAAAAACATTCCTGATCAAACCTATTTATGCTTTACACTTACTACTACATTCAAATACTTATGGTCCAACCACAAAACACAGGTGGAAGCTTAGCAACACGTGGTCCTTCTGCTTTCATATTTAATCCAAATTTTCCAGAAGCAATAGAACTCCGCAAATGGTAAGAACTACATATATAAAGATAAAATAAATTCAATAAAATTAACTTCCTGCTAATTTGAATACTTCTTTGAACCCTTCAAGGTGTATGACAAATGCTGAAGAGATCAACAATTTGCCAGCACAGACAGCAAGAAATCTGCAAAGAGCCCTTCAAAAAAAACCAACCGCAGACGACATCATCACAATTGTCAACTTACCAACATCAGTCACTGAGGTAAATAAGTTGGAACAATAGCATAATTAACATTTACTAGAATATAGCACTACATCCATTCTTGAGCATAACTACTATCTCATAATTTATCTTCATAGTCTATTCATTCCAGCCTGAATATCCATGCATACAAGGCACCATCAGAGTGGTTGACTTCAGCCAAAATTTTTACTACTTGTCCTGCTCAAACTGTAATAGAGCCACTTATGCATATGGGGATGGCAGCTTCTGGTGTAACTATTGCGACAAAAATGTGCCACCATTACCCAGGTAAAAAGCAAGATTAATTGCACCAAGTTACTTGATTTTACGAAACCACTACTCTTTTCAACAATATCTCACAAATAAACCTGCATAATCTTATTTTTCTTTTCCCAACTCCATATATTCTTATCTCCACATCAGCTTTGACTACAAGGTATATAAAGAGAAAGTCTGATATAATAAAAAACATGTATTACGTCTGCTTTTTGTTTGTCTTCAAGTTTTTTTGGAGTAAATCTGTTTGTCTTCAAGTTATGATTGATTAAGAACAAAGGGGACTACCCTATTCATTTCAAAAAAAGAAAAAAGAAAAAGAAGTTGAATGCGCAATTGATTCTGCATATTATATCTCTAATCGTCTATTCTAAATTATCTTAGGTTCACTCATAAAATTCTAAGTGTCTTGCCTCAAATCATAATACGCTGCTTGGATTTTTGCCTGAATACCAATATACAATATTTGCCTTTTTATCTTTCAGGTTTTTTTGATCTTTTTTTTTTTTGTGTGTGGTGATTTTCATTGTACTTATTAGTTTCATGTTGTGCTTTGTCATGTAAGAATAAACATGGCTAATCTTGTGTAATGGACCTCACTATTGTCTGGTTTACTTGGATTCTCATCTATACTTTTCCCTGTCTCTCATAAAAGAATAAACATGGTGAAGTTTCTATTCTCGCTCTGCTGTTTGGCTTTCAGCTCTTTAGCTCAAAAGAGAAACTAAGTGTGATTAACATGAAATAGCAAAGCAAATAATGTCCCTTTGATCTTTAGTAATTATATATATATTTCATATTTGTGCATTTTTTCTGGTCTCGATTATTAGAATCCTGAAAGGTTTTGAAGTTTACATCAAAGGATATTAGTCCGTACGTGTTCCTCTCTGTTGTTGATTTTGATTCCTTACATTTGATTGCTTGGGTCATTATAAGAATGATTTTTCTTATTTTCTTACACTCTGATCCTTTTCTCTGTCCTAATTTAATATAGCTTTTATTAACTCTTGTGCTTAGGTACAAATATATTAGTTCTTAAATTCCTGCCCAATGCTGAATAATGCATTCCTATTGCTCTACTTCTTCCCTCTTCCCTCCTATATGCATACTTGCCTTCCACTAAGTGCTCCATACTCCTCAAGGACTCAACCATATCTAAAGCTTGGATTCGGCCCCCGGCATAATATCCAACTACTAATTTCCCATTCCTCTCCTTTGGACCCAGTAGGTACTAAGTGGGCAAAAGTGTCCTCCCCTCACCTAATATACCTACTACATAGTTCAGTGCATAGAACCCAAAGCTTTAACCCTTGGTATCAGTGAACTAGCATTGTGAACTTTTTATATGTTCTGCTAGGCCATTCTTATTGCATTCATTGCTGCCATCTCCTACTAAATGAAACAAAAGAACAGAATATCTCCAAAACTAATTATGCAACAGCCTCCAATCTACTCAAGACGTTCTGCAATAGAAACCGACCACACTATCTATGGTGAAGAAACTTCACCACAAACGATTCTTTTAACCATGCCAACATGATATAAATATAAGCCAAGATCACCTCAGAACTCCTTTTAGAAGCATGGATCTAATCTTTAGATATTCTTTATTTTCTTTGCCACTTCCATTTGTCATCAATTTTCTTATACTTTTAAGATGATTATCACTTAGAAACTAACCAGGATATTCATATAGCTCTGTATCATAGGGATTGCAGTAAAGAAAGGCATTTAGATCCCATTCAGTACGAATTTGAACCTGAACAGTATAGTATGAAGAACAAGAATGAGAATACTTCATTAGATTTCATTGAGCAGAATGCATACTTCTTCCGGCTGGATTTGGTTTTCATCACATCTAAGGGTTTCATGTTTCTTCACAATGTTTCATTGACAAGAAGCATGTCGTCATCTGCAAGACTACCATAACTCTTGAGGAATCAGATGATCATCTACAATGTATATATTAGTTCTTCATTTCTATCTAAATTATTTGATGTTTACACCCTGTATCAGTCTTTCATTCAATGAATTTTAGCTACCAAGTTTCTGAATAGATATTAAGGTTTAGGTCCCGATCAGCAATTCTGCCAATCAACGATTATGCAAGTTCCATTTCTTCAAGCTTATTTAAACTGCCATATGTACATTACAAACTATCAAATTGATGTTATCAAAACGTTTTTTTATGACTATTTTCATGTCCGCAAAATACTGGTAATAAAAATCAAGTCCCAAGATAATATAAAAGAGAATCTTGTTATTTCAATTATGGCGCTTTTGCAAGTGTAACAAAATTGATGGCTGAAACCATCTTTCTTCCGTAACACTGCACATGTTTTTTTTTTTTGCATTCTTACATTGCAAGAATCTAATCTACTATGTTCAGTTATAACATCACATTATCAATACACATACCCAAAAAATGCTTACTGAATTGTCCTCACATTATCTTTTATTTCGCAGGATCAAATTTAACGTGGAAATTGAAGATGCAACTGGACTCATCCCGGCAACTATATTCGCAGAAAAGGCAGAAGAACTCTATAACATCACTGCAGCAGAAATGCTCAACAATACAACTGATGTATGTTATACAACACTTTCTCCCTGTTACATGAACACGCCTAAGTTACATATAGTACAAATAACTAGCAAAAAACACCATGCAGGAGAATCTGTCAGTCGAGATGATCCAGAAGCTATCAACTCCCAAAAATTCTGCTATCATGCTGAGAGCATCCATGTACACCTATGGAACAATTACCCAATGTGTATTCACTATCCATTCCTTCTTCAACCCAACTTCTCAGCAGCAGCCACTTGCAGAATCATCAACCCAGAATCTGCAACCAAACACGCCAAAGAAGCGCGGACCAGAACCAGAGTACACAACAGAATCATCACCAAATGAAGGCACCATGGAAGAAGATGCACCTGTTACACCTCTGAAGAACAAGCAAAAAATAGAATAGCTCCATACATCGAACCTTTTGTCATGTCTTTTGAAATAGTAGACATTGCAGCAAATCTTTTTGCACCCATGATTTGCAGCTATCTCTACTATTCTACATCTTCATCTTTCCTTAACCTGCAGGACAATCTTTTAGCTGACAGACTTTCCCTTGCAACTCTAGCAACTCTCTTTATTGTAATTAACTTAGCTAAGGCTTTTGACTATTGTAAATATATAAGAACTGCTTGCACAGTACATACAGCTCTTAAAACTCCACCACACCAAACACACATACAACACCTCATCCCGATAACAGGCATGAGACACCTCGTGCTGGCACGTGCCGCCCACCTAGTATAAAGACTAAAAACGTTGAAGCGGCTTGCCATTTTTGCTCAATTTTTCCAATTGTGTCCCTCAATTGGGCAGCTGCCTGTTTTGGCACTAAGGGTAGTTTCGTCCATTTGCTTCATGCGAAGAACTTGGCCCAGATCAAACCACGCCTCCGCTATTCCCTTTTCCATTCGTTCGTCTGGTTTTTTTGGAGCAGAGAGAGAGAGAGGAGATAGTCTTGGACACCGACAGAAGAACGGAAGAACGAGAAGCGGAGGCGTTCTTCGCCGTAGACTTCGTGATTTGCTGATGTTCCTTTCGTTCATCCGGTGGTGAAATCAGCGGTTGTTACTCGTTCCTTCAGGTTCGGTTCTTGTTTCTTGGATTTCTCTTTTTTGTGTCGATTTATGGACGTGTGTTTCTGCAGTTGCGTGTTTTTCTGGCGTGTTTTTTCGTGAGGTTGATTTCGGTGTGCAGTTGCGTGTTTAGGGTTTTTTCGTTGGTGATCGAGGGTTTTGATGTTGGTTTTTCGTGGTCGATTAACCACGTTCATTTTTTTTTTTGGCTCCTTTGAAGGTTTGTGCGTATGAACTACTTGAGTTTGTGTGGCTGGAGTCTTTGCAAATTAGATCAAGTCTTGTAGAAAGGGAAAAATCCATCACTAGCCGTTGGAGGGAAAAAAAAAAGTGAAAGCATCTCCTCCATGTTTTGCGTAAAGCCAGTAGGTAGCAGGGCTTGTGGGCTTGAAGAACAAGTTGTAAAAGATGAAGGCTAAACAGGGTTTTTGTAATTTTTTGGTACTCGTGAGGTTTGAAGTTTGAATCTGACAATTAGAATATGTTTGCTTTACGTGACAACAAAGATCATCTTGACCATCCGTATTCCAGGAAGCATACCTTCTACTACTTTTCTTCATATTACGCTTTACCTTTTCAAAGTGCTTTATTGAGTGCAGTTCTTCTTGGTTGAGCCCTTTATCATGTATGCATTCTGACCAGAGTTTCAAATTACTGATGAAAGACTCAATTTTTTCGGATATTGGAAGTTGCCTCTATATATTTCACACTCTTGTTTAAATGGAGCTAGATGGATTGATGGTCAGAGCAGGGGGGAAAGGTGGAGCTAGATTCCATCCTGTATGCATGAAAGTATGGCTCTCTGTCACTATTTGTTGGGTTTATTTTGTGGTGGACCAAGCTTTGTACTGCCTTCATGTCTAGCATACTTAAAGTTTACTAATTCATAGTCAAACTCAATTACTATAATTTAGCTTCTTTTACAGAGAGCGGAATTTATTCTTTTGGGTGTATATTATTCATTTGAAATGTTTGATTTCTTTTGTTTCTTACTAAAAAATACCTTGGCCTGTTTTGTGAAAACTTGGAAGTACCATCTGTGTGTATGCTTCTTTGACCGCGTGTCCTCATGGACATCAGTTTGCATGCACTAAGTCCGAGAGATTATCTTTTCAACATCTGACTAGCAAAGCTCACCATCATTTTGCTACCAGGTCCTTGTCTTCGCTAAGACTCTCAGACAACCATCTGGAGCAGAATTTTTGCAAATGGTTTTTGGTACTCTCATCGATGCTGCATCCTCAATATCTGTCTGCGACCTTTCAGAAAACAATGTGAGTGATGCAGTTTGTTTTATAATCTAATGACTATTGAGTTACCAAAATAAACAAACATAAACTTCACTGCGAACTGCAGATTTCTGGCTGGCTTTCTCTTTTTAGATGGAGATCCTCAAGTTCTTCCCAGATGTCTTCAGGAATAGGAAAATCATTCCAATCATTACGTTTGCTGAATCTAAGGTATCCCAAATTGATGCATGATCTCTGTGTCTTATTGGACAATCATCTGATGGAATTATTGTGTGTGATTGTGGATAGTGTGGATTTGCAATGAAATTTCACAGTTATTTCCTTTTCTTCTCCTTATTATAGACAAATAATATACACTTCCATTTATTTCTGCCCAGGAATTTCTCCGAAGGCTGTATCCAATGGTCCAGAAGCTCAACCTTGATGATGTTAGAATCAGAATGGCAAATCGAATGTGGACTATCCCGCGCAACAATATGTCCATGAGTTATCCTATCTTCTGCAAATTCATTCAAGAATTATACCTGAAGTGGACAGATTTCATCCTTGTTGCAGTGCTCGGGAATCATGACGTCAGAGTTGTTGCGATTGATGGCATAGAGAACCGGGAGAAAAATTATGAATGGGTATGAACACGTACTTAAGTTCTTCCTATGTTTTGATGAAACTGGTTATGACAAAAAAATCCATGGGATGGGTAGTTTTTGCTGCATATGTGCTTATTTTCAGTAGTTCTTGCACCATTTCCCCCTGTCTGGTTTGTGTTCTCTTTTTGTGTTGCGCAGATGGCGTAGGTAGATTTCGGCGCCAGTAAGGAGCTGAGGAGGGAGGTCAGGGAGAGGGAGGACATGTTGAATTTTGTGATGAGGCAGCCGGAGTTCAAGGAGGGAGGGCAGTGGTGTTCGGACGTGGTGGTAGATGTGGTGGTGTTCGGAGGTGGCAGTAGAGGCGGTGGGTATTCCCTTTTCTTCATCTAAGTTTGTTGTGGATATTCCCTTTTCTTCATCCTTTCCTATTGTTCTTGCTTTTCATCTAAGTTTGTTGTGGATATTCCCTTTTCTTCTTCCTTTCCTATTGTTCTTGCTTTCCTGTTTTTCTTTTGGATTCTGACTGTTAATTTCTCTTACAACAAATTTTTGCATGCACTAAAGATGATTTAGATTTTCGTATTTGAGATGTAGGAATTGCTTCTCTTGCTATAATCCCTTCGGAAAGTGTGGTCCAATTAAAAATCATTAGTTCACGTGGTACTATGATAGAATTGGTTCGCAAAAAGATGAAGTTTCCCTTTCATCATGAATTGGACCGATAATTAACTTGCAAAATCTCCTTCTTGGGCAACATTATACATTTTCCCAACTCTTATTGTTGCTTTAGCTGCCAACTTGGTCGGTGTTTAACTTTGGTAATTTCGAAGGGACTTATCAGGTTGCTAGGAGAACTTGAGACTTCGGATTATTTAGAATTGGTTCACAAAAAGATGAAGTTTCCCTTTCATCATGAATTGGACTGATAATTAACTTGCAAAATCTCCTTCTTGGGCAACATTATACATTTTCCCAACTCTTATTGTTGCTTTACCTGCCAACTTGGTCAGTGTTTAACTTTGGTAATTTCGAAGGGACTTATCAGGTTGCTAGGAGAACTTGAGACTTCGGATTATGCTATTTCCACAATATCTTGATTTCATGTGTTCATTGTTGCAGGATGTGCAGTATGAATCTCTTGAATCATTGTGTCATCTGAAGCATTTTGGTTCGAGGTAAATTTGAACAGTCTGCATTAAAATATTGTGTCACAGTGTCAGTTGTACCATAGTGCAACTAATAGAAATGCATCAAATGTTTATTCTCAGAAGGGAGTCCCCTTGGAAGTTGGAAGGTGAAGCCTCACGTGTATCCTCTAAACTGAAGTTACTTGAACAGGAACTGCTGAATTTGGAAAGAATTGGAAAAAGTGATCTATCCAAGGTATCGTCAAAGATGCGGAAGCAAACAAGGACATATCAAGCTCTTGCGGCGAAGATCGATAACTTATGTGGAAGAATGGTAATGCATAACAAGTTAGCAGTCTTCTTTTGCAGCTTTGTGCTTTTACATAAAATTTGGTTCGTCTTCTTTCACCCCCAAGTCTTTCACCCGAGTAGTTTAAAAAATTAGATTTTCTTGTGTTCAAAATTAGATTCATTTTTTTGCCTCTTGTTCTTTGCGAATTAAGAGCACTATGTCGAAAGAGCAGACTAACATTTACCTCTCAATGTACAAACCTTAAACTTCCTCAAGCATACAATACATCACAGGCACAAAAAAAAAAACTAAAAACGTTAAAACGGTTTGCCAATTTCCTCCCAATTTTTCCAATTGTGCCCCTCAATTGGATCGCTGCTGGTTTTGAGTAGAAGGGCAATTCAGTCTTTTCGGTCCTTGTGAAAGATGTGAATGGCAGCAGGCCACGTCTCCTGGCCTCCTCCTTCCTTTTGTTTGTCTGAAGATTAGAGGAGAGCAGACAAAAGGAGAGAGAGAGAGAGAGAGAGAGAGAGAGAGAGAGAGATAGCGCTCTCACCTTCTCCGCGATTTTTCCCACCTCCTCTGTGATTTGTCTCTCTCTCTAGAGTGCATATACAGCGATTCAGGCACTGGAACCTCTTCCATCTCTCCGGCGATTCAGCAGTCTTCGCACAGATAGGTAACCTATGACTCTTTCTTTCTCCTGCTCTGCAATTTTTCTTTCTCTGTGTGCAGGGGTAAGCGTAGCGCGTGGTTCTAGGTTAGGGTTTTGTTCTTTTTTTGACCAGAAGATTTCACCCCAGGTTAAAGCCCTAAGAATTATTGCTTTTCTGTCATCTAACCTCCTCCGTGATTTCTCTCTCTGCAGAGTGCATATACAGCGATTCAGGAACTGGAACCTGTTCCATCTCTCCGGCGATTCACCAGTCTTCGCACAGATAGGTAACCTATGATTCCTTCGTTCTCCTGGTCTGCAATTTTTCTTTCTCTGTGTGCACGGGTAAGCATAGCGCGTGGTTCTAGGTTAGGGTTTTGTTCTTTTTTTGACCAGAGGATCTCACCTCAAGTTAAAGCCCTAACAATTATTGTTTTTCTGTCATCTAAATGAAATAAGATCCCACCGACGGAATTCCTTACGTGGAAAAATAATTCTCGCTGACAATGTGGAACCGAGTCCCTGTCCGATCGCGCTGTCCCAAATTTGTTCTCAGAAAACTAGCAAAAATTTACTGTAGGTTAGGACAATTATTTCAAGATTAACGACGGTGATGAAAGTTTGAAAGAAGAAATTTGAGGCATGGATTCTATATTTTATTATAATATAATCTAAAGCTTTAAAGACTTACCTTACAGCCAAATTGGATGGCTTGCCACAATTTTCCCCATTTTTCCAATTGTGCACCTGGATTGGGGAGTCACTGGTTTTGGCGTCGAGGGCAGTTTGGTCCATTCACCTCATGCGAAGAACGTGGCCCAGATGAAGCCACGTCTACGCCATTTCCTTTTCCTTTCCTTCGTCTGGTTTGGAGCAGATAGGAGAGACAGAGAGAGAGAGAGAAGAGATACTCTTCCACAGCGAGAAAAGAACGGAAGAACAAGAAGCCTAGGCCAGCGACGGTGAGGCGATATTGGGGGGTTCTTCGCCGTAGACTTTGTGATTTGCGACGGTGAGGTGATTTGCTTCGATTTATCTTTTCTATGTCGATTGAGGGTTTTGATGTTGTCTTTCGCTCCTGCAACTTGTATATAATATCTGGTTTTTTTCTGAGATGTTTTTAGACAGGAGGAGAGGAGGGAGTTCGTGGGTTTTGGACGGAGCAAGGCGATCGAGTATTTCTGCGGTGGTGTTGCCGACTCAGAGCAGTGCCGCGAGGTGAGATTCGTTTCCTTTTAGGCTCCTATTTTTGTACCTTTATTTTGGGCGGAGCTCCGTATGGTTCGAATTGTTCTTTACATGGTTTGATTCCAGTTCTTCCTGCGTTTATATCTTTGGTCCATTGTCAAAGCTTCCCGCAAATACAAAAATGTATATTTCTTGTCCAATTTGTTCTGTGCATGTGGCCGGCATGAGTGTGGAGGTGTGGTTTAGTTATTGTATTGTAGTCTTTTTACGTGTTCGCGGATGGTTTCCGCAGTAGTGTGTGTAAGTTTCTCGGGGATTAATAGTATTTTGAAGTGTTATTTTTGTGGACCTGTTGTGTGAAGCGTGTACATATGGTACAAAAAAAAGCTTGTTTGTTTTCTCTCTTTTGATGGTCCTATTTGTGTGGAGGTTTGCTCGCTCTATAAAGGGAGGAAAATGAAATTCTTAAACAATGATCACTATGAAGAAAACATACAAGGGGAAGAATTCATCTGGATAGTAGGTGGAAAGGAAAGTCTTAAACTTCTGTGCTGAGCTAACAACATATGCATGATGATTGTGACAACAGTAAAAAATAAAGAAATTTAAAAGCATTCATAAACATCAGTGAAAAAATTCTTAGTTTTACTTTTTCCTTATGCATGAAAGTATGGCTCTCTGTCGCTATATGTTGGGTTTATTTTGTGGTGGACCAAGCTTTGTACTGCCTTCATGTCTAGCACACTTAAAGTTTACTAATTCATAGTCAAAACAATTACTATAATTTAACTTCTTTTACAGAGAGCGGAATTTCTTCTTTTCGGTGTATATTATTCATTTCAAATGTTTGATTTCTTCTGTTTCTTACTAAAAAACACCTTGGCCTGTTTTGTGAAAACTTGGAAGTACCATCTGTGTGTATGGTTCTTTGACCGCGTGTCCTCATGGACATCAGTTTGCATGCACTAAGTCCGAGAGATTGTCTTTTCAACATCAGATCTGACTAGCAAAGCTCACCATCATTTTGCTACCAGGTCCTTGTCTTCGCTAAGACTCTCAGACAACCATCTGGGGCAGAATTTTTGCGAAAATGGTTTTTGGTACTCTCATCGATGCTGCATCCTCGATATCTGTCTGTGACCTTTCAGAAAACAATGTGAGTGATGCAGTTTGTTTTATAATCTGATGACTATTGAGTTACTAAAATAAACAAACATAAACTTCACTGCGAACTGCAGATTTCTGGCTGGCTTTCTCTTTTTAGATGGAGATCCTCAAGTTGTTCCGCGATGTCTTCAGAAATAGGAAACTCATTGCAATCATTACGTTTGCTGAATCTAAGGTATCCCAAATTGATGCTTGATCTCTGTGTCTTATTGGACAATCATCTGATGGAATTATTCTGAAGACGCATATGAACACTAGGCGTCCATAATAAAGTGATAAACTGATAGCATTAATAAGCTTTATATCACAGGAATAGCCTTCTTCTTGTGCCTTTGATTAATGCTCATCGTTCAGCTCTGAAATTTGTGTGATTATTGTTTTCTAGAGAAAGGAACTTCTTGTATGCAAACGTTCTTTTGATTTCGGAGACTTATTTCTTCTGTTACCAACAATAAATGGTGCATGACTATGTTACTTCTTTTATTACAGGAAAAATATCTACTCAGAGATCATGCAACCTTTCTTAAAAATGCTCTGGTTCATATGCCTAAATTGGAGATTCTTGATATAAGTGACAACCCTCTTGAGGATGATGGAATCATGTTCGTTTAATTTTCCACACCACATTTATTTTGACGAAAATAGTGATATGTTGTTCCGTTGGGACAATGTTTTGCTCAGTTGGTCTTACAGTTCCATGCACATTTCAGGAGTTTAATTCCATATTTTGTTGACATGTCTGAAAAGCACTCCCCTTTCAACAATCTGAAAGTGGAAAGTTGCGAGCTTTCATGGGATGGAGTGAATCAACTTCTGTTTGTTCTTTCAACCTTAACTGGCTAACTGGCCCCCTGAATTCTCTTTCTATTGGAGGAAATGACCTTGGCAAATTACTTTGGCTTATGTAGTTACAGAGGTTAGACTTTCCCTTCTGTTATTTCATTTCTCATGTATAGCTTTACACAAAATTTTATAAAACAAACATCATAAAGTATAACTGTCCCAATGTGTATACAGATGTTTTATTCACTGTGTTGAACGTTAGTCCACGGAGGAAGCCAAAATCGTCATACATAGTTGATCTGCAAGTCATAGATGCAACAATAACATAATTCACTTTCTTCAAATTTGAAACCTGCTCAGGATAGCCTCCCAAATTCTGCTTGAGAAACTGCACTCAAAAAATAGGTGTTGGAGGGGTTCATCACTTTGCTAGCACAAAACACAGCCAGGGTACATGGCGTGCTTCACATGTATCTAGGACATTGATTCCACATGTATCTTGGACATTTATTCCATGGAAAGAAGTCAGAAGAATCTTCATGCAATGATTCTATTTTCAGTTTTCCCTAAAGATTAGACCAGAAAATTTAGATTATTCATTTGACACAAAAAAAATTTAGTTGTTACAACCACCACAAATGATCTAGGTTGCAACAGCTTTCCTTGGCATTTGAATGAGTTGTTGGTTTATTTGCTTATTGGTTCTTACACTTTTGTGTTTTGTGTGTGGAATTGTTGTCCATTGTAACAGGTATATTAGTTTGTATGAGACTCGGGAATGTAGTGGATATTATCCTTTGGCATATGTAAATTTATATTTTTGGCATTCATTCTTATTGTTTCAGTGGATAAGTGCTTTGTAATGTACTGCTGCAAATTAGTAATTGTGGCTTGTGTACAGATTGAGAGGCAAGATTTTGAACTCGCACTGAACTACCCGAGGCACTGTTTGATATTTGACCATAGAGTTCGTTCATATAGAAGTCAGTTAATTTATTTTAATACTTGCATTTTTCAGATTGCACCTTTCCATTATGTGATTCAGTTTTTTTTTTTTTCAGAAAAATTATGTTCCACCTTTCCATTACCAGGAACTTGGTGTTTACAAGAAATTGTGACTAAATCGATCATAAGTATGAGTTTGGAAAGTTGTTTTCAAGCAATCAACCAATCTATACTTAGTACTCCCTATCTACCTTATAGTGGTGTCATGCTGCATCCATGTTTAGGAAGATGAAATATGTTTAATGTAGAATATTTGTGTTTCTGGTTTGGATATATAATAGGAATCGGACTCCTCATGAATTTTTTTCGAGCTTTGGCAAATAGTAAAAAATCCATGTGGCAAATGTTCTTGCCATATCTTTAAAAATCCATTTGGTCTCCTTGAATAGGTTTTGTCGATTGAACCCTTGAATTGGGATTTTAGTGTTCTTAACTTGGCTAACTCTTCAAACTATTGTAAACATATAAAGACTCCTTACACAACAAATTCATCTCTTACAATTCCGCTACTCCAAAACGCGTACAACCTCCTCCCAATAACAGGCATGAGACTCCTCGTACTGGCACGTGCCGCCCACCTAGTTAATTTAAATGCCGAAAGTGAGGAGCCCAATTAATTCGAAATGTCTTGCCCACTTTTTGACTAGACCCGAGCATATTTACAAGATACCTCAAAAATTAGTATCAAAATTCTACTTTCTACCACCCTTCAAAATTTAAAGGATGAGCTTTTGTGATGCACTCAATCGATCAGACCCTTCAAACTACTCCCTCCATCCCACAAAGGCTATCATTTTCATTAATGACACATTTCAAAAAGTTATCTATAGTTTATTATTTATTATTTTATATAATAAAACTAAATGAGATCGATTTAACAAAATTCATATTGCATGTAAAAAAATTATATAAATAAATATGAATAAAATTAGGATAGATATAATTAGTGAAAATGAACATTCTTTATGTGACGAATGGAGTCTAATATTTTGCTTTCTCCATCCTACAGAAATTGTCCATTTTCCCTATTCACATCTCCTGAAAAAATGGCTATATTTGGGTAATTGATAATATTTTTATGATTATAAAGAAATCTATATTGGATATGAAAATACTATAAATTAGAAAATATAGAAAGTTTTGTGAGAGATGTGAATAGTAAAAAATACCATCTTCATAAGACGGAGGGAGTATTACATTTGACCTAAACGTTGATCCCGATATTGTTAATATGATATCAAAGTGAATAAAGATTCAGATAATTGTGTCAAATGAGTTGCAATCTAGTGTTACATTTTTATTTTTATTTTGGCAAACTTAATGCGTTTTGAAAGTATACTAGTAACCGGTATTCAATTAATGTGATTTTCGACGTAATCGATGTTTTCAACAAGTTCTAAAAAATAAAAAATTCTTATCATTGTTATAATCCCGAGAAGGACTCGCTAATGACCAAAACAGGAGCAAACTGGATGGGAGTCGAGTGTTCGTAGGTCATATGACTCGTATGTTCAAGATTTGAATAAAATGACGCAGATGCGACCACCAGATAGACTCTTCTCCCTCCCTAGATTTCTACTTTCTAAATTTTTTTGGGTCTGGACCCTTCTGCCTAGTTAAATTCAAGTGCCCAGTCCAACAAAACAATGGAAAGCAGACACCTGGCCCTTCCTTGTCCAGAACGCACCTAAAAGTTCCACATGTCTAAACACGTGTAGACACAGAAACCCCACCCCCTTGCCAACTCGAAACTTCTCGCCAGCAAAAAACTATTGGGGTACGGAATAATGGTACCAAAAATGTACTAACGGATTGCGGAGCCCACTTTTTCGGTCTCGCACGAATAATCCAAATTGCTAATTCTTCAAATGGCCTAGATAACATTCAGCTTTATTGGATGTGTATAAGTGATTGATCCAATATTCCAAGTTTCATTCTGGTATTTAAAATCTTAAATTCTAGGAGATTTTAAATTTTAGAATGAAATTTGAAATATTAGATCAATCACGTACACACACTCAATGGAGCTAATTTTTTGTAAGCACATTTGAAATATTATTTAAAAATAAGTGAACAATTTGAATTATTCGGGATCCAAAACTAAGCCATGCAAGCAATTATACATATTTTTGGTACTTCCTTTATCCGGTACCCAAGGATTTTCGAAAATGTAATTACCAAACACCTATAAATTCTCGGAAACACCAATAAATTCTCTACCCTCCCAAGTCAAATCCAACGCAAATTTCACACCAAAATTAGCACCAAAAAAAAAAAAAAAAGAGGAACAAATACTAAGGTTTCAAGTTCGACACAAACAATGGCAAACACGACTGAAGAATTCCGATTGATTTCTCCAACCATAGACCACAACGGGAGACTACCAAGAAAATACACAAGCGACGGTTAAGGTGCTAGAAAGAACTTATCGCCTCCCTTGGAATGGTATAACATTTCAAAGGGGACGAAGAGTTTAGCTCTGGTGGTGCAGGACATTGACGCGTCGGACCAGATGGGCCATCGTACCGTGGACCCACTGGATTGTGGCGAACATACGGCCGTCTTTGAAGGGATTGCCGGAGGGATTTTCCGGTAAGGATGAGGAGGTGGGTGGAGAATATGGTGAGATAAAAGAAGGGAATAATGACTGGAAGGTTCCCGGGTGGCGTGGCCCCAAGTTGCCGACCACGGGACATCACTTATTAGCGGACCCTACGGTCATCACATCCCGTGCATTACGTCAATTGGGATCTCTCCTCATACGGAAATTTTCAGTT
>JAOTQK010046465.1:0-34183 GCA_025642025.1 Rhododendron ferrugineum | reverse complement strand
GATGTTTGGAGATGCTTGGGGTCGTGGGAAGAGATTGGAATGGTCAATTTGAGTTTCGGTTGGTCGTAGCTATGAAATCCACTTTTCTCTCTCTAAAACTCAATGGATTGGAGCTTCGTTTTCTCTTGTTTTTCTCTTCTTCTCTGGTCGGTGGACTGTGGGATGTATCGTGGTGTGCCATAGGGTCGGAGTTATGGAGTATTTATAGGAGAATTTCGAAGAGGGTGATAAAATTGTATTCGTAAAGGTTTCTATCTCTTGGGCTTTGAGATGGACGAGATGAGGACGAAAATACGATCAGAGAGGAAGTAGAGACTGAGTAGGAGTAGGAGAGGGAGAGATGGAAGGAGTGTGTATGCATGCATGCAATTTAGAAAAAATAAAAATGAGATAAATAGGATAAAATAATTATATTTGTATATATCTATTAAGGAAAAGAATTTTATTAGTACTAATAATACTTTTTAATGATAGAAATTACGGGTTGTTACACGTTTTGTGTAATCTATTTTTGGAGTCTCACACAAATGATTGGAATCGCTTTGTTTGTTTAAAACACTTTTTAAAGGATTTCTGTGGAAAAAAACAAAAAGCTCAGTCAGATATCGGTATTCTACGCCCAATTTGCTAACAGGAAATTGAGCAACTAATCGATCAAGCCTTAACTGGTATCCAGTTGAGCTGCTGAAATCAAGGACCCTTAAAAATTGTTTCAAAAAAATAATTATTTTTTATAAGGAAGGTTTATGCCTTTTGTTAGCTCCATCCAATACAAATTGATGGAATGGGATGACAAAGGTCTAATTGTTGACGGAATAACAAGTCCAGGTATTTTTTTAAATCATTAGTTAAAGTTTAGATATTTTTATGAGAATCCATGACAAATTCAGGGACTTTTTTGGAAATTTTCCTAATACGAAATTGGGAGGCGCTATTTGCAACCAACAATCTTTTCCATACAACCCATTTAAAATAAAAAAAAATGCAAGACAAAAAAACCCAATCCATAAAGACAAAAATGCCCCAATTTGCAAAAAATTTCTCATCTTCGTCTTTCTCCTTTCATCGCCTCCCTAGGGACTAGGGTTAGACTCTGCAAAAAGAACTGAGCAATGCATGCTAGATGTGGCATTGACAAATTTATGAGTCTCTGACTATTGTCGACGAAGCAATTCGAATCAAACACGTGCTCCATTTGTATTTTGTACAGTATAATCGCCCCTTACTGCTCTCTCTCTCTCTCTTCAGCAGAAACCCTAGTGCCCTTGCAGTGTCTGAGAGCCTCAATCGATGGGTATTCTTCGAATCCTTCTCTTTCCTCTCGTGTTCTCCTTATCAACTTAGCTTCACACGGCTATCTGAATAATCTATTTCCCTCTTTAGAGTTTCACACGTCTATCTGAATAATCTATTTCCCTCTTTAGAGCTTGATGATATGTTTGTCAGTTTTACAGCTTCTTGTGCAATTCTTATATTTACTTATGTATTATGTATATCTTCCTCCAAGCATGGTCAGTGTTTCGGCTGTGGCTGAGGTTGAATTTGTATAGATTCTTTGGATGACATGTTTAAATTGTTTCTTATTCCAGATATGGAGGAGGAGATCCGAGCACTGCAGCTTGATTCATCAGGTATGAGAATCATCATGGTTGCAGTTGCCATTGTTGCACTTAAGAAGACAAGTATTATACTTCTACGTTTGATGGGCCGTTTGGTCCCTTGGTTGTTGGTAAATAAGTGGTAATCAAAATCCTTGGGAAGAGAAATTGTTTGGTTACGCCTACACTTGCTTATTTTTTGGCTTACTGTTCGTCTGGTTATTTATCGGAAGCAACAAGAAATAAGTAAGAACTGGGGAACCAAATGAGCTTATTTCAATAAGCAAAGGGAGAACCAAATGCACTTGGAATCGTTTTTTGGCATGATTCCATTGTTCCTTCCATTCTTCCTATGAGTGCTTTTTTGTGTAGTTAGTTTATTTCATTGGTATGCTTCTCTATTTTTCCTTCTTCTGGATTTGCTTGCTTCATGATTTATGTATTTGGATATAATGTACAGAAGACAATGATGCTACAGCAAGCGCAGAAGTTCTGAAGCCTGAGGAAGTTGGAAAACCTGATAAGATGGAAGAAGGTAGGTATCGGGTGGAATAAAAAAATTGTTCTAGCTGCGTGATTGCTATTGAGCTTTGTTTATTTCCTTTTTAAAAGGAAACATGCCTTTCTATTTACTTTGACGTCATTATGCTCTACATATCTTATCCTGTTTTCTGTACGTAGTTGATTCTTTCATCTTGAACCTTTTGAAATTATTGCATTTATTACTAGTTAGAAACTTGAAATTTAGCTTCATATTTTAGTGTTTCTTATGCATTGCCTTACCTTTGGCAATTTGGAAGATAGTAGGTAATATGTATAGAGGAGTGTCTTCATATTCCCTTTGATTTAGAGCAGCCCAATTATCGGCCTTTTTCTATTTTAGTTGTCCCTCCTTGTGGTTGTGCTTGTGGGCCTCCGAGCTTGACTGTTAACTTTTTTTAAGGATTCCTCGTGAGTCGTGAGGATAACAGAGTTGTTGAAGTGTTCTGTGTGACAATGAGTGAAGCAAATTGGAACAGATGCATGTGCAGGATAAAAAAGTTCATTGAACTATTTCTGTAGCTTTGCAATTACTTCTACTTTATTCCAACAGACTCTGAATGGTATAGAAAACAGGACCGAAATGAGGGTTGCCATTCATGGGAAGGAAGCCTTACATGTAGTAGATGAATGCATGTATGTTGAAGATTTATGTTCGTGCTAGCTTGTAGTCATAGACCCATTTTCACAAGCGTGAAACTGGTTTGCTACCAAACCAAACTAACCCTATCTGCTGACCCCAGTAGGCCACATGAATCCTTTTTTCCTACTGCTTTCAAGGGCCATATAATCCATTATATTGATTGAATTCATATCCTTGTTGCGACCGTTTTCCATGTTGAATTCATATCTTTATGCTCGTTTTTGAATTCTGAGTGTCCTTTGAAGGGGCATATTGTATAGAAGTGGACAATATTGCAAGAAATTATTTGCCCGCTGATTTGGTGGCTATATGCCACTAAAGCCCCAGTTGGGTTATATATTGTGAGATTATATTTTAGACCCCGGCCTCGAACAGACCCGAAAGAAAAGAAAAGGAAAGTAACAGACTACTGAATTTGTGGCCCTGGTTAGTTGCTCTTTTAGGGTTGCTGCCCATGTGTTTGCCAGAGTGGGTTAAGATTTGATATTTTCTGTGGAACTGATGAAAAGTAGTTTTTCTCTGGGGGTGGTTTCAGATTGGAGGGATGAGGACCATGAGGTGAATGTAAACTCTCAACCAGCGCAGGTGGAGCCAAAAGGCACCATGGAAGGTTTGTTACTATAGTTGTCCGTGTTTGTGCATATGTGTTGTTTTCATGGGGATGGTTGGAGGCTTCCAATGTTTCACATATTTGAAGTTCTTTCTTTAAGCACTGCACTTCTGGATGCTACACTTGCTATGGAATTGAGAAGATTTTGTTTTTTTGGGGGTTTTTCTAGTGTCTGAGAAATTTTGAGGGAGCTTCTATTGGCTTCATTTTAACTGGTTACTTATGCTTTTTAAATTATCATATTTACAGTTAAATGTCAGGATATCTCCGCTACGAAAGATATTAAAGATGAGAAGGAGGAGGTCAAAAAGCGGCACTTGAATGCCGTATTTATTGGCCATGTTGGTAGGTTGATCTTCTTTTAACGGGCCCAATTTTCGCCATGACATCTGGTCAATGATTAGTTTGTTTGTTAATTACTTGCCCAATATCTGTTTTTGTAGCTAATGACTATTGATTTTGTTAGAGTTTATCCATACTTATATATCATTGACTCGTTGCCCTAAGGGGTCAATTGAATTTCCAAATCATTGCTTTTGGTCGAATTTTTACTTTTTTGGTTTCCCAGCTTTGTTAATAAACCCCTCTCCCTCTGCTTCTGCGCCCGTGTGAGGATATGTGCATGCTCGCGCTTGCTTATGTTTTTAGCCATAAGCAGTATGATAATGATTATTAAGCTCATGCTTGTGTTTGTAGCCATTGTTTAGTCAATATGAAGGCAGTGTCTGAGAAATTCCCCCAGTTTATTTGAGCTTCTTAGATCTTTGCGCAACACAAGCACATTTGCTTGTCCGACAAGCTGGGGAGATTGCATCCCTAGGGAATGTCATGTTGTTGAAAGTCGAATCAATCGGACGTGTCTTCATGTCATGTGTACACCACAATAAATCTTCCTAGGCATTTTGTTTCACATGAAGTATTCACTTGTTTGCTGATCAGATATCAAATCTTCTCTTTCTTCTCGTTAAAACATTGGAGGCACATAAAATCGGGTTGGCAACTATGCGGTCAACCTCACTAAAACAAAGAAAGGAAAAACGGAAGGAATTTTTTTTTTGAAGATATGTTGTTGACATCCTACGTAGAAGTAAATGCTGAACTTCTTAGGCCTTCAATCTGAAAACTATCTTGACACTGGTTTGATGCTAAACTGTTCAAATCTGGGATTTTATTTTGGAGATCTAATGAGTTGGAAAATTGTAACTGTAAGTTTTGTTTTGTAAAGTCAAATTGCAAAATGGAGTAGGTTTTGTCAGACGGTGTTGTTAGCTGATGTCTGTTAAGTGAGTTTGGAAGCAATTTTCTTGAAGAGATATGTTTCAGAGTTCTAAATGGATATACATTTGGCTTCTACTTCTGCTGTATCTGCTTGGTTTGTTGGGTTCTATCATATGTATTCCGGAGAAATCGAACTATTCAGTAAACACAACAACTTGGAACTTGGTATACTTCTCACAGAGATATAAAAACAAAAAGAGAGAAAAATATTGGTAGGGTGTTGGCGATTACATTCTAGTATGTATCCTCGGATGCTTGGAAAGCCTTGAATCTTGATACATACACACTACACAGTGGATTGAAAAACTTACATGGGAGTCATTTTGAAGTCGTTTGTGTTCTCTTTTCCGTTGTAACATTCTAACTAGAAAAGCTTCATACATGCCGATGAGTGAATAGGGATCATCAAACATTTGGGATATCCACATTTGAAGAGTGGATGCCATATTGGAAAGTGAATAGAAGTTATTTCCCTAAAGAAATCTGAGCAACTACTAACTGCCCCTTTCCAATAGTCCAATACTCAATAGGTTTCCGTGTGATTTGAGTGAAAGGTCAATTTGGAAGTCTCTTAAGTGGACTATTGGAGAGAAGCTGTTTTTATCAAAATAAAAGAAACTTATTTAACTGTGGCTATCATTCTGAGGAGATTTTTTTGCCACTGCTTCCAGTTTTTAGACCATGTCAAGCTATTAAGATGTGAACTGATCTTTGTTATGATTTATATGCAAGGCCAAGCAAAATTCTAGCATTTGTTGTAATTTCCCCCCTCCTTTTGCTGTGCGTGTTTCCTGAATCTGCTGCAAACATTTGCTTCTGCTTTCATTCCCTTCCCTTCCTGCATTTTGCCCATTTCATTTGTGGTATCACCTTCTTCTTCTTCTTTTCTATTTGTAAGTATTTGTGGTTACATTCGACCTGGACACTGTAATTTTGTTTTTGTGAACTTGTAGTCTTGTACATTTGCACCAGCAATTCAGTAGTTTACTCTGAATGGGTGTTTGGTTGATGCTTATGCTTCTCCACTTAATTGCTTCTCACAAGTCACAAGTATTTCTTTTGGGCGGCAGATGCAGGGAAGTCCACTATCGGTGGGCAGATACTTTTCCTTAGTGGGCAGGTTGACGATCGCACGATTCAAAAATATGAGAAAGAAGCAAAGGATAAAAGTCGAGAAAGCTGGTTAGACCTTTTTTTGTTTTCCATGGTGTTAGAATTCTAATACTTTTTGAATAGATCTATTATCAGAGGACATATGAAAATTGACAACCGATATTTGAGTTGCTGCACCTTAAGTAATTTGGTTGTAAAGGTGTAGTTCATCCAGACCTTGATAATTGTTAGCTTTGCTGTAAGCATTTGGATGTTGTTTTGATAGTTTTGCTACATATTCATGGCACAAATAGAATATCTTAGGCCATAATTATTGACTCAATTGTTTGTGATTTGACATAGTTTCCTAAGTTCATGACGTAGGTTCCCAAGTTTAGATGGTTCACTTTATTTTCTGTAATTGATAGCAGAAAGTCGGTTATTCATTCACTCCCCAAACCTCTTGCTTGCGGAGAATGTTAGTAGAAATTTCGTACAATTACCAAAAATAATTGTGCAACACACTGCATTATAAACACCCAACCCATTGCATTTGCCACATATGGGCTTGTCTGAGTTATGTTGTTCTCTGGTTAAGAGTGTGTGAAGACTGACATGGTGGATGATCTTAGTCTTGTGTTTTGTATAGTTGGAAGCTCATATAGTTAACAAATTCCCATAGAGCGGTAGCATTCTGTGTTTAATTGTTTTTAATTATCCGGAGCACTTTCATCTTGGTGCTGTACATAGTTTCCTGATGTCAAGTAAGCATCTGTCCATTTACGTCACTGAGGATCCGTAACATTCCACGTGGCCTACTTGTGAGCCTTGATTTTATCTCCTGTACTTTACTCTGTACTTCACTAGGCGAACTGTCAACTATAACTTCCTTAAGACTATATTTTTATTTCGAAAGAGTTAGAAATAGTACGATAAGATGCGTGGTTTCACATTCACTGCCCTTTTTGTTTCTGTTAGAGCTTGTCCCACATTGGTTAATTATAACCTCAAAACTAATATATGAGCTTGGGCGGCCTCTCCACTCATTGCCAATTGATTGTTTGAGTTGGATGCTTTAAACATGGTATCAAGCTAGGCTTTTGGACAAGACTCTCTTGATTTATTACCCCGTTGTTTGTGCCTTAAGCGCACCTTGTTTTGTTGTTCATTGTTATCACTATGTTATGGATCTGTTGTTTACCTCTCCAAGTGCGGGTTGGGGGTTGCACATGCGGGGGAGGGTTAGTCCCTGTCCCACATTGGAAAATTATAACCTCCAAAACTAGAATATAAGCCTGGGCGGCCTCTTCACTCATTGCCAATTGGTTTTGATTTGGATGCTTTAACAGTTTCTAAATGCTTAACAAGCACTAGGCATGCCAACTCCTCTAGTTTTCAGTTAATTTAGTTTTATAATAACCTTGCACTGCCGTTTTGTGTTCATGCAGAAGGGATTTTGTCTGATTAATTTCTGTAGTTTTCATTTCCTTTTAATATTTTCCAGCTACGTCCCTAATTTAATGTGAAGAATCTACAAGATCTGGTTTATTGCTGATTGGCACAGTGGCACTTGGTACTGGTTAAGAAAATTACTCAGCTCTAGATACGTAATGATTTTTCTTGTTACATTTTTAGTGTATTTTTGGATGCATGGATATCATTCTTCAGAATGCCGCTCTAAGCTCTTGAATATGTGATAATTATATCATGGGAAGTTCTGATGCTTTATATAGTTGCCCCTTTTGACCGGGGTTTTTTTGTGTGCTAGGTATATGGCATATATTATGGACACTAATGAGGAGGAGAGGGTTAAGGTAATTGTCTTTTGTCAAGTTTATGTCATCAAATTTCTAGTTCAGCGGTTCAAATTGTACTCCATTAATTTACTTTCGAACAAAAGTTTCTGATGTCTTATATATCCATGTTTTCTTATCTGATGCTGACTTAGGGAATAACAGTTGAAGTTGGAAGAGCACATTTCGAGACAGAGACAACAAGATTTACAATTCTGGATGCACCGGTAACCTTGCCTCTGCCATGATACACATACATAATGTTTCACCTTACCCTTCTGTTCATGGAAGTGCAATTAAAATACCCAGAATCAAGATGGATTAGTTCAAGGAAGCGAACCACAAACCATTTGTCTTTTACAGATTTGGATTTTTTTATTTCAACATAAGGATGAAGTTTTTGGACTTGTTTATGCAGCTTTGTCGAATGTGCTAGACTGCTAGTGCTCCATTGTCTAGCATGTCCTTTCTCGACTAAAGGTTATGGAAGTAGTTGCCTCCAGGGATATGTGACTACGTTTAGCTAATGTCGGGTCAATACTGTTAGAGATGTCAAGGATGGAAGTTGTACTTTCGCTCTTTGTTAGTGATGCTTGTTGAAAATTCAAACAAAAAATGTGCGGCGGTGCTGGACTGCTAGTGCTCCATTGCCTAGCATGTCCTTTCTCCACTAAAGGTTATGGGAGTTGTTGCCTCCAGGGAAATGTGACTACGTCGATACTGTTAAAGATGTCAAGGATGGAAGTTGTACTTTTGCTCTCTGTTAGTGATGCTTGTTGAAAATTCAAACAAAAAATAAATCAAACTGCAGTTCCTTTATTTCCTATCACATTCACGCAATAGATGATTGAAGGGGAGAGAAAAGATGAAATTAGAAACATCCTAGAGGCCAAGAGTAGCTAGGGAGCTTTAAACCAAGGAGAAAGAGAGATGAAGAAAACACTAGATTGACCAGGGAGGCTTGAATCAACCAGTAGAAGGGTGGACGATGGTAAGGAAGGGGGAAGAGATATGCGGCCGTCGCCCTTAACAAACCCACAAGGTTCTCCCATCTTGACTCTCGACCTTAAGTGTCAGATGGTATGCCTCAGCTACCCGTCTTTAGTCGTCAAGAACTACCCGGTCTTGAATATAGCGCAATCCCGCTACATAATGGGCTGCAATTTGCTCCTCCTCTTTGTTTAAATCATTTCTAGTTTGGAGCAAGTAATCTATTCCTCCATGGACTTAATATTTTGTCTCAAATCGTCTTGAAAAGGGTCTGATGGTAACCAGGCAGAAGAACTTTCATTGAAGATTCGCTTTCATACGATCGCAAGTCATAATCTTATCTTTGCCCTTGTTAGCTCTATTACTTTGGACCTGTTTCCACCAAACAAGGACATGGCCTTTGAGCTTAAGGCTAATAAACTAAACCTTCTTGTCCTCGGGCATGCCTTTCCATTCAGAGAACTGATCAACTCTATGAACCCATACTAAATCCTTAGGCTTGTATGACCCTCAAAATTGACCTAGATTTTATGTTATCAAAATAGTAGTTGTATATTACCAAAATATTAGTGATATGAAACAATTTGCAGTTTTTTAATGGATTAGCGCCTACTTTTTTGGAGAATGCCATGTCAGTGTGTCCGTGTTGTGTCATATTTGTGTCTAGTGTCCATATCCATATTGGTAGACACATATTAAGAACTGATAACTTTAAGAATTCACGTCAAGGTTGTTGCCTTCTTGTTAAATCAATATGATGCAGTTTCCCTCTTTAGTCTTACGCTATGTTACCAGAAAATGCTAATACCATAGCTAATTGCATTTTGGAACGCACTTTCCGAAATCTGGTATACCTATATTTCAAAATAGGGAATTTAATTATCCAAATTTTTTTTCTGCATAACCTAGAGAGATTGGAGCTTTAGCAAGATAAACAATAAGAAAATTTTGTCATAATACTTCTAAAAATGAGTTTTATATGAAAAATTTGGATGTGCAAATATTCTGTTTTGTTGGGTGTTGATCTCTTGCAATAAGGACATTTCTAATGTAACTGAATGTATAGAAGCCTATTTTTACGGTACCATAATTTTGAGAATGTGGCATACATCAGCATTTCCGTTCCTTGTAATGAAAGATATGCGCCCCAGGTGACTAGGTCTTATGTGAGATTTCGCATAGGAAAAAGTCAATAATTGCCATGGTTGAGAGTGTTGAACAACGTTCCTGATATGACCTCCAGAAGGCATTTATGATTGTCCAGATAGTTCTGCTGTGATGTTCTTTAGTATTTTCCTAGCATGGGACAAATAACATTCAGTGTCTTAGCTGTTCATCACGATAATGCGTTATTTTTCAATTTTTAAGGCACATGCCATTTTTCAGTTGCCTTTTATTTTTGTTTTTCTTATAGGGTCACAAAAGTTATGTGCCAAATATGATCAGTGGGGCATCTCAAGCAGACATCGGTGTACTGGTAAGTTATTCGTAAAATGCTTTTCTAATCCTTTGCAGCAAGTTTCGTATCTCTGTCAATGTGTGTGTGTGTATATAAAAACTTATATTCATCTTGTTCTATTTATCTATGTCAGGTTATATCTGCTCGAAAAGGTGAATTTGAAACTGGATATGAAAAAGGTGGACAGACTCGCGAACATGTTCAACTTGCAAAGACGTTGGGTGTGTCGAAACTGCTTGTTGTCGTAAATAAGATGGATGATCCTACTGTTAATTGGTCAAAAGACAGGTGCCTTGCCTATTTTTATTTGTCTGGGACTCTCCGTATTTCATTTGTTAAAAAAGTTAATATGTGTTTTTTCCCAGGTATGATGAAATTGAATCAAAGATGACACCATTCCTAAAATCATCAGGTTACAATGTGAAGAAAGGTAAATGATAATTATGCTTAAGAAAGTGTCTTTTAGAGAATGTTGCTTCTGGTGTGGCCATTTGGGTTTATAAAATAGTATTGACCTTGATCTGCATACACTGGCTTGTGCATATTGTGGCTGTTCAGGCTCCTTTTTACTGTATGGAAGTTCTTTTAGAAATTTATTAACATAATTGGTAATGGCTCAAAAGAATTTCCGTGGATGCCTTGCCATTTCGAGCTGTTATTTCTCTATTTATTGTTAGCTCCATACTCCAAGTGTGGTGTCCAGTTCGTATAAAATGATCTGTCTTGGCCCTTCGTACTTGTGGTGGTCTGCCGACCCCTTTGACACTATTACTTGAACACTACCATACACACATCCGGAGCTTCTTTGATACATTTGTATTTGAGAGTTGCCCTCTTGGTTGATTGCATACACAGATTTAATGGCAAAAGTTTTCAATTTTTTGGCACTTCTCTTACAAAACTAGTTTGCAATTCTTTAATTACTCTGCTTTAGGATTATGAGTTCATGTTTCCTTGGACACTGACATCAATTTGTATGAGATTGTTCTCATTCATTGTTATTGGGGTTGTTTCAACTTGCAGATGTTCAGTTTCTTCCTATTTCTGGGCTCATTGGTTCAAATATGATAACAAGGGTGGACAAAAGTGTTTGTTCATGGTGGAATGGTCCATGCCTTTTTGAAGCCCTTGATGCTCTTGAAGTACCTCTACGTGATCCTAAAGGTCCGTTCAGGTATGATAAAAGCTTCATCCCGTCATGCTTTGTATTAGTTCTTATGCTCCCACCCCCTCTTTGTCTATTGGCTTGACATATTTTTGGCTTGTGTCTTTTTGCTACGAATGGGATGATAGTTTTTCGCTATAGTTTTTCCTTCTCTATTTGATTGAGTTATGAACAAGATATTGAACATGCTACAGAAATCCTTTAAATCTGCCTATATTGCCTTGATTTTTTTTTCCTCATTCCCTATGTTTTAGAATACTTAATGGTACTTTGGAAGCATTATTGTACTTTGTTAAAAAAAAATCAGTGCAGTTTCATCCAGCAGAGTAGATGTATTTACGGTATAATTTTGTTCAGTAGTTATTCGTAGTGGGACCTTTTGTTGATGATGAATTCTCGAGAGAGAGAATTAGGAATAGAACTGGTGTTTCGGGAATTAAATTCTTTCTAGTGTTTGACTTAATTTTTGTGTTATTTATCTAATTACTCTAATCAATTGTCCTTTTTCAATTTCATATGTAATTGTTAAACCTTCGGACTTTCGGTTGCGCGGCGCCTACCATTGACAACTTTCGGGACAAGTTTAATTTTATTGCTTATTTCATTTCATCTAATGGTCAAAGTTTTGACTTTGTAGATTGCCAATTATTGACAAATTTAAGGACATGGGCACTGTTGTCATGGGAAAAGTCGAGTCTGGTAGTGTGTCTGAGGGCGATAGCTTGTTAGTCATGCCAAATAAGGTGATTCCTTTTATCCTTTGTTTCCTTTTTTTATTTGCCTCTACGGTACTTATTCTGTAAATATTTTCCAAACATGTAAATTTTGCATCGTGAGATTTGAGGACTTTACACATTTATCTGCAGGCTCAAGTGAAAGTTCTAGCGATATACATTGATGAAGATAAAGTAAGGTGTGCTGGACCTGGTGAGAATCTAAGGATTAGATTATCTGGGATTGAAGAAGAGGATATACTATCCGGTTTTGTCTTGTGTAGTGTTGGTAAGTTCTATGGATCATCATCGGCTAGAATATTTTGCATGGCATGATTCTTATTGTGCATTAATTGTGAAATGTATGTGAGTACTGTCGAGAACTTAGAACAACTGTGTATCCATAGATATAAATATAGATATATAATGATTTTGACTATTATTGTTATAGATTCTGCTGTTGTGAAAATTTTGCGTTATTGAAATTTCTCTCGCTTCCATTAGTGGTCTAATTGACATTTTGAATTTCTAATTTTTCCCTTATAATTATTTGTCTTTTCAAAATTTGTTGTGTTTTCCGCATGTTTCCGAATAGCAAATGCTTTATCTTTCAAAGCTGCTGATACAACACATCAAAAGCAATTTTGATCCTTCCCATTTCGTTTATATTATTTGTCATTCTAATGCGTTGGTGTGATTAGGTTTTCTCAGTCTGGGGCCATGTCATTGGTATTTTCCTGAAACAAACACCGTATTTTCCTTAGAGTGTTACATGATGAGCTGTAATCCCATCCTACACCACCCTGCATGCATCGCTGCAAAACACTGGGAAATGTTTTTTAACTGTTCCATTTTGTGCTTTTATAAATTTTCTTTCTGTGGTTTTGATGTGCTTTCTTTCATGCAGTGAGGCCAATAGCTTCAGTATCTGAGTTTGTTGCCCAGTTACAGATCCTTGAGTTGCTGGACAATGTATGGTGATGCTTGGTTTCACTTCGTCAGCCATATATTTCAACATTCGTTGTGTTTACTTCCCATTTAATTTGAGGGAACATTGCTGCTATTTCAGGCCATTTTTACTGCTGGCTACAAGGCCGTCTTGCACATTCATGCTGTTGCCGAGGAATGCGAGATTGTTGAGCTGATGCAGCAGATTGATCCAAAGACAAAAAAACCTATGAAGAAGAAAGTTCTCTTCGTGAAGAATGGTGCTGTAGTTGTTTGTCGCATCCAGGTTAGTTCTATTCCTGACAAGAAGAGAGATTACTAATCTTGTAGGTGTTGTTTCCCCCTACTGCATGTTTGATAAAAGAAGTTCTGGTATAATTCAGGAACATGACAATTGTTCATAAGTATCCAGGTTTTCTCACTGTTAGACTAATCACTCCAGTTTTGTTTTTGTTTTGGCATTCTTGAATTACAGCAGCATCTTTTCTGTTTTCCACTCACAGAAACTCAGCATTTTTCCTATTGGGATGGTTTACACATTGTTTGGAATATGCAGTCAGTAGACTCAGTACATTTTTACCATGCTTTCTACATAATTTCTTTGATTTATTGAGAAAAGAAAACATTTTGGAATTGCAATTTCTTATGCTTTGTGATTCTTCCCATCTACCTCTTGATTTTTTCTCCTGTTGAAAATTTGTTTTCCAGGTGAATAATGTGATATGCATTGAGAAGTTCTCTGATTTTGCACAGCTTGGAAGATTCACTCTTCGTACTGAAGGTGACAAACTGTTATTGCCGCTCTCTTTTTGATGATTCACATTTGTTGTATTTTGTTTTTTTGTAAGTGTTAATTTGTGTTTCAAATTACTGCGTTATTAAGGATTATCACATTATACAGGTAAAACAGTAGCAATGGGAAAAGTTATTGATGTTTCTTCCAGTCCTAGTGCTTAAACAGTTTCGGGCAAGAGGTAAAGGATTCCTAACAATTGCATTTTATTCTGCATAAATTGGTGAAACATATTTGCTTTTGCTTTTCTAAGTGTTATTATAAGCCATGATAAAAAACTTAGCAGATCTGGCGTTTTTTTTTTTTTTTTTTGGTAACTTGCGCATTTTATAACCAACCAACACAAAAATAAGGGGTGTTAAACCCACATACAAGAACCTATACAAAGGAAAACCTCATACAAACTACCAGCACTACACATATTTACGCCCCAAGAACTCTACTTGAAATATTCCAGCTACAGCATAGTCTTTGATTTTCAAGAGAGTTTGGAAAATGCTCCCAGTGCAAACCAGAAGTCGCACGTTATCTTCAATACTCGCCAATACCTGAGCAACTCCTCTATGATTCCCTCCAAAAACACGAGAATTCCTTTCCAACCAAATGTAGTAAACTCCAGCTGCCAAAACCAATTTGAGCAAGGACCTGAAGCGTTTACCTCTACAATGATCAATGGCCCACCTAAGTTCACCATCCCATTCTTCCGGATCCCTCTGAACCAGGAATCTTTGAAGAATAACCATCCAAATACTTCTGAAATAACTACAAGCAAAGAATAAATGTTGCAGTGTCTCATCCCTTTGAGAGCATAACACGCATACTGAATCAATGGTCATCCCCCTGTGACATAGTCTCTCCTTTGTAGATAACCTCCTTAAACAAGCAAGCCACAATATGAACGACCACTTAGAAACACTTCTGGAGAACCACACTAGAGAAGCCCACTGGACTTTCTCTCCTCTATTTCTAAGAGCCTCCCCAGTATGCTTGGTATTATAATGGCCAGTAGATGAAATAGCCCAAATAACTTCATCTTCTCTATCGGTAAAGGGCTGAAGTGAGCTAGGAATTAACCTATGAATTTGATGAATCAAAGAGGATCTTGGACGTGGCCAATTCCATTCCCCATTCCGAATGACAACTTACTTTTGCTGAACTTGACCTTCCCAGGTTAGCAAAGGCACGATCACTAAAAAGCTTGTATAAAGGACCACTGGGTGCCAATTATCAAACCATAAAAAGGTCCGCTGTCCATTGCCAATAACATGCTTTACCCAACTCTGACACAGCCCTCTCAACTTTATCAGTTTCCTCATAGTCCAAGAGCAATCCTGTGGCAGTTTCATAACCCAGAAATTTTGATCCTTGATGAAGTAACTGTGGATCCATTTCACCCACAAATTGTCCTCTTTTTTACACAAAGCCCACAAATGGCGCAACATTGACACTTTATTCCATATCTGCAAGGATTTCAAACCTAAACCCCCTTCAGCTTTTGGAGTGCACACAGCAAACCAGCTAACTTTTGCACCCACTTTTGTAAGGTTAAGCCCAGACCCAAAAAAAGATCGAAGCATAGCCTCCACCTCTTTTATAATCTTCTGTGGTAGAATGAAAAGAGAACACCAATAAGTCTGCATACTGAAAAGAACTGATTGAATAAGTAAAGCTCCACCAGCATAAGTGAGACACCGATTTGTCCAGCTCTCAATACGTTGTTGAGTCCTCTCCTTTAATTGCACACAGTCCTCATACCTTAGCCTTGTTGAAATGAGAGGCACCCCTAAGTATTTAACTGGTAATTACCCTTCTGGGATAGGAAGAATATTCAGGATTTCCTCTTTAACCATAGAATTTACCCCAGCAAAAAAGAATTGGCTCTTGTCGAGATTAGGTTCCAAACCAGAGGAGTGAAAGAATTCCTCCAAAGCATCTTTAATGCTACGAATGGATGATGGGTCAGCTCCAGCCAAAAGAAAGAGATCATCAGCAAAAGCAAGGAAAGAAATGGAATGCAGACTGCACTTTGGATGGAAAGTGAAAGGCCCCTGAGAGATCCTCCTTTGAAGAATAGAGTACAGCCCCTCCATGACCAAAAGAAAGAGATAGGGAGAGATTGGGTCTCCTTGCCTAAGCCCTTTCTCCCCTTTAAAGAAACCTTCAAGTTCACCATTAACCACAACAGAAAACATAGCAGAGGTGATGCATGACCTGACCCAAGAAATAACTTCAAACAAAAACTCCCAGTCTACCGAATCATACGCCTTCATAAGATCTATTTTAATAGCACACCTAGGCACCCCAGAATCCCTCTGGTAATTTCTAACAAGCTCTTGCATCAAGAGAATATTATCAGATATAGATCTGCCCTTAACAAAGGCAGCCTGAGATTTGTTAATGACAAAGGGGAGGACTGGTTGCAGTCTTCGAGCCAACAACTTAGTAATAGTCTTATAGATTACATTGCAACATGCAATTGGACGATACTCTTTCATAGATTGAGGACAGCTGGTCTTTGGAATTAATACTAGAGCAGTTGCATTAACATCTCTAAGTAAAGAACCAGAGTGAAAGAAGGAAAGGACAGCATCTATTACCTCTTTGCCAACCACTGCCCAATTCTTTTGGGAAAAACTGGCATTAAAGCCATCTGGACCTGGGGATATATCACCATCCATGGAAAAAAGAGCCCTTTTGATTTCTTCAGGAGTGATAGGAGAGGTACGGCCTTCATGAAATGAGACAGGAACTGTATTAGCAAAGTGAAGTCTTTCCTCTGAAGGTTGTTTCTGATCAAATTGGTACCCAACAATTTCTGATAGAACCTAAGAATCTCTCCTTTAACTTCCTTAATCTTCCAAACGCTGAACATTCTCATCACAAATGGATAATATCTTGTTCCTCATTCTATGACTAGCAACCTTTTTATGGAAAAACCCAGTTTTATTATCCCCCAATTGTAGCCAACAAACCCTAGATTTCTGCCTACACCAAGCCTCCTCAGCTACACAGATCATTGAAATTCAGAAGGCAAAGTCGTTCATATTCCATCTGAATGGGGTCCCCAGGTAACTGAGCACAACAAGTCTGAATGTTACTAAGCTCCTCCCTAGCCACCTTCACCCTATTCTGAATATCACTGTAAAACTCCTTATTAAAATTCTTCAAACAAGGTTTTAGTCTTCTAAGCTTCTCATTAAGGATATACATAGGTGACCCAACTTGCTTATGATTCATCCAGAAGTTAAACTTAAAAGGTTTCCTTCCTCCCTTGTAGGGTAGCACTGTCACTAGAAGTGGGCAATGATCAGATACATTAGGAGCAAGGACTGCAACTTCAGATTCAGTGAACTACGTTCATAAAAAAAAAAAAAAAAGATTCAGTGAACTCAGACTGCCATAGTGAATTAGCAAGAGCTCTGTCCAGCCTACAACTACAATGTCCCACACCCACTTGCTTATTTGACCAAGTAAACCGCAGACCTTTTGAAGGAAGTTCCTCCATTTCAATATCCTCTATACAGCTATTAAACTCCCCCGTAGCATTAGCATCAAAGTGGCTAGAGTTAGACTTCTCATTCTGCCATCTAACTACATTGAAATCCCCCATAACAATCCAAGGTTGGTCACCAATAGAAAAGCAAAACCAGACCTTAGTTCATCCCAAAGCTGCCTTCTAGGACCAACTTGATTAAACCTATACACAACAGAGAGAGCAAAAATTCTAGTATCCACCTGAACGGAAAGTAACATCATTTGATCAGAGGAAGCTAACACACTGACCTTTGGACACTGAGTGTCCCACACCACAATTATCCTAGCAACAGAACCTGTCGCAATGTTGTGAACAAAATCCTATCCATCAGGCAGACACTTCTTCATGGCACCTGCCATATTTTCCTGTCTAATTTTCGATTCAACAATTCCCATCAAAGACAATCTATTGGAATGAATAAACTTCCTAACCTCACCTTGTTTAGTGGGGTTGTTTAGACCCCTAACATTCCAGGAAGAGAACTTGATCATTGCTTCTTAGGTTTCCTTCCCCTCTTAGCTGCCCCAGGGTTCTTCCCTTCATTAGGCTTGTGAAGGTTCTCCATTTCCTTAGAAGTCAAAACCTGGAACAAAGCATCAGGATCTGCCATACCCACCCCAAGAACATCAGGTAGAGTACCATCCTGAACCATCTCCATACCCTTGCTTGAACTGGGATCAGACCCATTAGGAGCACCAACCAAGGAGTCCTGAATAACTGAATCACGAGAACCCAAACTCACCTCAGCAACCTCTAAACCCATAACCTCTGCAGAAGTGTCAACAGTAGAGTCCCCCAACTGTAAAGCTTCAAATTGATTAGAACATGGAAGCTCGCTGATAGTAGAAGCTGGCATGATTACAGCAGGCTCAAAACCCTCCAATGGGGTCGGGGCAGAGTCTCCCCCTCCTGGTTTCACAACCCAAACTTTCCCCCTAGGAGCATTCAGTCCCTTAGCAGGGATGTCAACTGCACTCACAGGAGGTTGCACCACCTTTTGGTTGCACTCAGAATGGCCAAACACCCTACAAGAGTCACATTTTATAGGCCCCCAAGGATGCTTAATAGCAATGGAAACCTTCTTCCCAGATGCAGTAAGAAGGTCCACTGAATGAGGTAGAGAAGCAGTGACATCAACTTCAACACAAATCTTAGCATAGCTAATTCTCTTAGCAGTTTCAGTCATTTCATCTGCATAAAGGGTTTACCAACAGAGCTGGCAATGTAGCTCAAGCCCTCTGCAGTCCAAAACTGGAGAGGAACATTATAAAGCTGAATCCAGATAGGTAACTTTGCCAATCCCTCTTTCTCATACTCAATATCAGAATGCCAAATCTGAAGAACCATCAATCGACCACCAAAGTGCCATGGTCCTGATTCAACAATTTGTCGACAAGCACTTCTGACCCAAATTGAAAGAAGTAGAAACCCTTGTCATTAGAAAGAACATCAACTAGACCATAATCAGCCCACTTCTTGAAAGCAACAGATCGAACAGCAAGGAAGGGAAGCTTCTTATCCACAAAATGCCCAACCAGACAATCCTTCCATTTCGCAGCCCCTAGTGCTTCCACAGCAAGAGGTGGGGATACTGTAATCCTCTCCCCCTCCACCATAGGAGGAAAATACGGAAAATTCATTCTAATACTGCTAACACCAGGAGGGGCAACTTTATCTTTCCATGAAGGTCCCATCTCCACACCCCCAGATAAAGCAATACCCAACTTATTCTTCGAATCAAGTTCAGCCCTTAGTGCACTAACGCCCTTAGTCAGCCCCTTAATCTGTTAACTGTAGGAGTGTCATCCACTTGAATCTCAAGATGATCAGAGACAGATTCCAGAAAGTCAAGCAAATTAACGCGACCCACAGAGCTAGAAACCCCTTGATTATCAACACTAATGGAAGAAAAAAATCTGTTGATAAATGAATACCAATTTGTTGACTATTACTTATCAAATCTTGCTCTAGAATCTGGTTGGATCTTGTAGCCCAAATAATCCCGTACCATGACGTATCTAGAATAGTAGTAATTAGTGAAACAAAAATACTTGTACAAACCAGCGAAGTAATTCCATCTCCAACGGTCTAGTACCAGAACCATTAACCAAAATAGGAACAGAACTGCAATGTAAAGAATTATTCGAAAGCAACGAAACCAATTTATGAGGACCAGGAAACCCGAACTTCGAAGCAGAGGTAGAAGAAGACATCCCTAACGGAGGAAAAAGAGCATCGAAATTCTTACCAAATGAAGCCATCGGGATGGAGGAGTTCGAGATGTGAAGGATGATGTAGCAGAAATCAACGAGAGAACCCTAACGAGCCCTTTCGCCCAAATCGGCCTTCATCGCCCTCAAAAGTTGACCAAACTATCCAGATCTGTTGTTTTGCCCTTTCTATCTCCTTGGAGAGCTGTGAGATTGGTACAGGATATTTGTCATTTTAATTCGCCGATAAAATGTTGTTTCCAGTCGTTAGCCCTTACTGGTGGATGATGACATTAGGTGGCGAATCTTGAGATGACCCATCGTACGACTTCAAATGTATATCAAATTGAAGGGTCTGAGTTGTCCTCATGCTCTTGCTTGTAAACGAATTGACATGTTCTAGTATTAAATTAGTCAGTTAGTGATATAAGCCTCAAGCCATGGGTTAAGTCAATAGGATTTTCATTGGCCGAGGGACGTCAAAGTCAGGACCTCGCGTCTGTCTTGGGTGTTTCACAGATTTATGGGGTATTGAAGGTTCTGGAAACTGTGCAAGATATTTTAATATCTAAAAGAATGGAAGGACGCATTATGTCTCAGATGGGCAACACGCACCCATGGCTTGATTTCTAGTATAGAATTAAGGCACATTTGCTTAAACTTCATGAGAAAGGGATATTTTAATATCTAAAAGAATGAGCACATGATTTCTAGTATAGAATTAAAGCACATTTGCTTAAACTTTATGAGAAAGGGATCAGGTCATGCCAGATGGAGTGGATGAATACTAGAGCTCTCATATTAACTAGATCAAACATGTACCCTTGAATTTGAATGTCAGAAAGTGCCCTAGCTTTAGGAAGATCCAGCTGCCCAATAACTTCTTTGTACCTTTTTCTGAGATCGTCCTTCAAACACTTCAATTTCTTCACAAGAACAAAATTAGGTGAGCCAAGGAAAGTATAACTTCTCCAACATTCCCCAACTCGATCCTTGAAGCCCTCATCTGATAATCTCATGTGTTCGAATCTGAGAGGACTGAGCTTCGCCTCATGCCACCACTCTCCCAACAGAATCAGAGCATGATCCGATACACGTCGGCAATAGAAACTGGGCAACATTGTGGAAATTCGCCTTCCACTCGGAGATATAAAACAGCATAGAAGGCTCCACTTGAGATCCACACCGGTAAACAAACGCCAATCAAAGGTAAGTCCTCCAACTCGAAATCTGACACGAAATTAGAGAACTTCCTCATGGCCCACTAATAGCAACACAGCCCAATCTTTCCTCCGGAAACACTAAAGGGGTGCCACCATTTCCATCTCCTCCCAAAAATACCCTCTCGTATTATGACTTATTGGACCATACACCCCCGAGAAAGCCCACATAAAACCATCCTCCACCAATCTTAAAAGACAAGAGGCCGAATACCCACCAACCTCACTCTCCACATCCTACCACCCTTGTATCCTACATAACTAACACTCCTCGCCGACCCTTGCGCATCCAAAAAGAATCTACTCCACCCATCTACACCAACCCTCCTCCCATCTCCGTTGGGACTGTGGCATCTTGTCTCTTGCAAACGAATCACATCCGCCTTCCACTTTTTAAGACGCCTTCGCCTCGCCTTCTTCTTCCCAGCATTTGAACCCCTCTCATTCCAACTAATGATCTTGCTGGTCATTAATTTAAGACAAAGAAGATTGACACCAACCGCTTCTTCCCTACCTCCCTCACATGAACTCTACCATCCTCGTCCCCTATGGATTCTTAGTAGCTTGTTTGCCGTTTTTTCAGGGCCTATGATGGGCATGTCCGTGTACAATCCTAAACAAGTAGGATACAGGTGCAGATAAGATTGGAAGAAAATAGGTTTTATCATTTGAAGGATAGAAAGATATTTTATTCTTGTGGATTATTAAAGAAATGATATTTAATACGGAGTAATTGTGAAAATTAAGTCAAAGTATCAGTTTAATGGTTTAGCTGAATGCAATATAGAAAAGGCAGTTTATGCCAAAGGTAAGGTACACGTTTGAGTACTGCTATGCATGCAGAAGTACTGGTACCTGTTACGGGTACAACATGGTTTTAGAAGTTCCTAGTTGCATCGGTTGGGGTGGGGGAAGTTAGGGGTGCTGACAACTGAAACCTCCTCAAGATGACACCACCTAATGTAGAACATGTAACTGCCTTTGCCTTTTTTTGACTACCTAGAGACGAATTAAAACTTCATTTCGCTATTCTCAATCCAGCGCAGAATCTATTGCGTGTGTTAGTAATCTTGCCATTGCTGTAACTATATCCAACCAAATATAACGAGTCTAAATGAAGCCTTCCATGCTGAACTGGAGTCTGTAAAACTAGTTTCCAGCAGTGAATTGGCTACTTAAACTGATTGTTCCCTTAAGTAAGTTACTAGATGGAAAGAAAGCCTGTTCAAATTTATCCCGATGTAAACACGGATTTTGTGTTGTGCTTTCTGATGCTCTGGACTATGAAAGAAGCATGGTAATGTACGCAAAAATTGATTTGGGTCTCTAGGCATGCTTCTGTTGCAAAACGCCCCTTTAGCTCCTCGGTTCTTGGAGATATAGGGGGGCCACCGTTTCAGTGGTATTCTGAGAGTAGTTACTTTGTGCATATTGCCAAAGGTTAGGTTTGTCTCCAATTCTCCTCCGCCCATACCCCCAATGGTTGGGGACTAGATGGGTTCTGTTATTATTGTTGTTGTAACACGGATTGTGTGACGGGGGGAGGTTTCAGGGATTGGAGGCAAGGTGTAGGAGATTTGTCAAGGTGAATTGGAAGTGAAGGGACGTGTTTGGATTAGTTCGGGAGCCGTATCAGTGTTCGAGGAGAGGTGCTCTGATTTGTCCTCCCTTTTTTTGTTAAAGGACAGAGAAACGGGAGGACGAAGCTCATATCATCGACAGTTAATAAGGAGAGGGATGTTTGGCGGCAGGTCAGTAAATTGCAGGAGTTTGGCAGTCTATTGGGGCTCACATATGGAGAGCACAAGGTTAAAGCAGAGAACTTCTTGACGGATATTGGTAAGAGATGGCTCGCAGTGGCCCGAAAGGTAAGTTGTTGAAAGGAACGGGGGACAACTTTTGCGAGAAAGGAGCAGGAGTTACAGAGGTTGAAGCTAGGGCAACACACATTCCCACAAGGCATAGGAGCTAGGGCATAGGCTAGGACCTGAGTCAGGAATGTATGTGTATATAGACACCCATATGTATGTGTGTGTGTGTGTTGTTTGAGGGTGGTAGTTTTAGTGCCTCCTTGGGACCTACTTTAATAAACTCTCTCCTTACCAGGACAAAAGCCTGGTTCAAGAACTCACAATGTGGATACTAATTGGCTTTTCCTTTTACTGATGACTGATGAGTGTGATGTTTACTCTCATGCATGAAAAATGTGCTACATTCATCATGTGTAGATAAATTCGTTTTCAATGAGACTAGGGCACTAGGCTATTTACTATCTTGTGCCAAATTAATGGGGTTTGAGAAAAAAATTGTCATGCCTAGCATTTGCTCGAGTATAGCATCTGATAATTTTAATGGGGTACGACCTAGGTGATTGATTTTTTTTTTTCTTATGTCTGGCAGTTAAAGCTGATCCATTGGTCAAAAGTTTCTGGAAAAAGAAAAAGGCGACACAAAGGGGTTTCACTTTGCAAAGCATTGCCCTGCAACGATTGCAATCCATTGATCCCCTATATAATAGCATGGGAGAGCTTGTGCTGTAGTTTTGCGAGTGATTGAGCCTATATGCTGTCCATGCTTCTTTGGACACGATTTCGTATTCCTGAAGGGTTTGATGATTTGATAACCGGGGTAAAGTATGACAACCAAACCCCATTTACAAAGTTTATGTTCGTGTTTACTGGTTTTGATAGATGTTCTTAAATTAAAATATCCATAATAACTTATATTTAATTTCAGTTGTATATTGAGGCCCTACAATTTTACAGGCATTAGATGTTTTGGTGATTATCAACTACACAATTTTTGGTGTGTAACTTGTGATTCTTAGGTGCTTCTGTTTTCTCTTCATTTTATGGCTAGTCCTTGACATTCCTATGGAGCACACTTAACTACCAGTATATGACGCTTTAATTGGAAGTATAAATTTTGAGTGGGATCAAATTAGGACATGGTAGTTTAGGGTATATATCCACAAGAAATTGTAAATAGAAATTGGAGTTACCACTTGATTGAATCAAGAAATAAGTATTTGTGAATTCGGGAGGTAAGGTACTGAGACACCCTCTTTTGGTCAATCCATTGATTGAGGTCTTATAAACTTTTTTTTTGATTTTTCAATTAAATTTCTAATTAGCTGCACATTTAAACTGAGTGAAGAAAACAATGAACACATATAGCATGGGTGATGCCAATGTCACAACAGTTTGCTTTTGTTCTACCGTGAAGTTTTATCCGTTTTATTGTCTCTCTCTCTCTCTCTCTCTCCATAGTAGGGTGTTTTGCCTTTCGGATGGGTGCTGTTCTAAGCCTTTAAAAGTGATTGGAATGGTTCATGTTGTGTCTCCTCCAGTTTAGTTTTCATGTCAAAATTGAGATTGCAACCCACTTCCCCTTGGCTTCTATAACAGCAAAAGACAGTTGTCTACTTTGGAGAGAAGTGATTGCAACTACCTGGAGATCCGGAAAATGCATCGAAAAAAATGGCTTGAATGGTACGAAGTCTTGAAGGTTTCTTACTGCAATTCAAGGTTGCATTAGCCTACTATTGTAAAGGTCCCAATCTTTTTCTGAGGAAATCAAACTTAATTAGTACTAATTATCATTAACTTAAACAATACATAACTTCTTAAGAGTGCCTTTAGCCAAGTCATGAACAAGACTCGCGACACAACCTGTCTAGGCACCTTGGATAAAAAAAAACATAATCAGGAGTACATGCAACTCATGCAAGCGTAATAAAAATCTCTAAATATATTATGCAAAACGGTATGTGCTTTCGACCCATCCTGAAGCTCTGCAACTACCTCCATAGCATCCGTGAGAATACGAACACACCAGAGTCTCCAGGGCTCACAACAATGATCGGAACCGTTCATCTTGTAGAGCTCGTTGAGTTCTTCTAGTAGGAAAATTTTCAAGTTCATTGGATGTCGATCGATAACTTATGGAACAAATTTATCTTGAATCAAATGTATTGAGCACACCAAAGCGGAACCATTTGTTTCATTAAGTCACTAGTGCTTGCCCGTGCCTACGGCACTACGCACGCCTGTTGGAATTGCGTCGGCGTGTGTGAACGTGTGTGCATGTGCATAATGGGTGCCACATAGGACAAATGTGCCACGTAGGACAAACACCCTTCTGTTTTATTAGATAGATTAATCGGTGTCCAATGAACTTCAATTTGTTCGTGCTTGAAGAACTCGACGAGTCTACAAGATGAACGGTGGGCAGAACTGGATGGAACTGAAATGGACAGGAACTGAGTCTGTTTAAAGATGTGAAATAGGAGTGACCGGGGAGAGAATGCCCTGGTTACCCAAGTCAGGGAAATAGGGAGTGGAGGCATTAAGCTTCTTTAGTAGTCTTTACTTTCGTTTCGTACTTGTTTTGAATTTCTTGTGATTTCTGTCCGATTGTGTAGTGTCATGCAATTGAGTAGTACCAGAATCGAGTGATCTTACCAATAACTTGGCGTACTCCTGGATAAACCAGGTAGGCTTGGTGAGAGAGGTCATTGATCATGTACTAAGGAAAGCCGAGTATGATGGCCCTTTTGATTGTTCACTTTGGCTTATTAGTCATCGTTTATTGATTCCACTTCAATATTAGCATTGTTATTCTTCTCTGTCGTATACTTACCAGGTATTTCATTTTTCAGGTGTGAAGCTGAATTAGTGGAGATCGAATCGGAGTAATTTAGAATTATTTGGTCTAGAGATATTTTGAAGAAATTATTATTGTATATATGTTTTTTGAGGATTTTAGGCCTACGTTGCATTTTGAGGAATTGTACTTTGATGAAAGTAGGGCCCAGAAGTGAGTAAAATTCAGTATATTTTGGAGTTTTATTATCGAAAAAATGGGTTGTTACACTGTATAGATTTTAATACTTTTACGTCAAATTTTTTAAAGTTATTTACTTGTCTCGACAAAATGAGTCACTTGAGCGCGTGCCTGTACTTGGCTTTATTCATCTTTGATATGTTTCGCTTTCTCAAAAAAAATAATAATTAGACAAATAAAATTCAATCAAAATACAATTTTACCAAAGACCAAAAAATGAAGCAAGTTTCTGAGCCATTGCAAGAGGTTGATGAGCAAATGCACGACATGGAGGCAAAAACCTAGGCCGAGGCAAACTATTTGAAAGCAGATTACCATATGAAGGCCAAGCGGGCAACATAATCGCTCCATGCTTACGATACAGATGATATCAAATGATTCTAAGCAATGTGGTGTCGACGTAATTAGCAGATTCAGCACATAAATAACACAGCATACGTGCAGCAATTTTAATGCAATGACATTCTAATACATTAGTACAGAAATATACAAAGCATACAAGGAGCAATTTCTGCCCCAGCGAAAAGTCTTCATGATGGATACTACCATATAGAATACTTCGATAAACAAAAGTATCAAGACTTTGAACTGATCCCATTTGAAGAGTCGCTATGATGCAATCCGACCTCACAACCTTTGGATAACAAGCGAAAGTTGAAGAATGGCATTAGAAAAAGGATTCTTAATCAAACCAATTGCCTACACAAAGCGAGTATTCATGAACAATATAACACTTTATAACATGATGAAGGGTTCACTTCTGCAAACAGGCACGACAACATATCACTACGTCCGCATCCTACTATTCTCGGCAGCCCTCACCTGATGGAAGTAAGGATGAGCCTGAAAATGGAAAAATTGGGACTCAGTTATCAACTTTCATTAACAAACAAATAGACCGACCACCCATACAGTTGTGATTAATAAATCACAAAATTCTTAACGGTGAGTTCTAATTTTACCTAAGAAATTAGTATCACAATAACAAAAGATATGCTTGTAGGCCAAAAAGCTCAAAAAGTTAAGTGGGTGAGAGAAACTTTAGAGAGGATAAACGAAAATGTCAGTCACGCATTGACCAACTTGTTTTATTTTATTCTTTTTTGTTTATTTTCACGAGTACATGTGTTGACCATTTACATAGCTCTAAGAAGTATCGAAACGGGTAGAACTAGAAACAACATCCTCAAACATCAAGCACAAAGATCTTGGACAGCTCGGTGATTCAAATCTCTTTGGTTTGTTAGAAATCCGAAGCTAGACTACACATTGGAAGGTGCAACTCCAGATTGGTACATTATGATCTAAAAGCCAAGCACTGCTAGCAGTTACAAACTGAAAGACACAAATAGAATAATCTTTCACGGCTTTCATCACCTTATGGGATAAAGTGTATTCTCAGATGATACTGTACTGCTTACTTTTTAGAATGGATGATAACCTCCAAAGAAGAAAATGAACTAGCACAGGCAGCTAAACAAAAGCATATGGCGAGACGCAAAAGATAGACGCGATCAAGTGACTATCAAGTCATACCATTGCTTCTTTTGCTGTAAGTCTATCTTGATGATCATAACGAAGAAGCTTATCAAGGAAATCAATGGACTGCATATGAAATGGACAAGCGCAGTATGAATCAGCAAATATGCGTGCATAAAAAGAAGTGACACAAGGTGTTTTCTTTTTTTTGGTCAAGCGGAAAATAACACAAGGTGTTTTCAAAAGTAGTTATTCAGTAAGTGACCTCGGGGGAAACTAAATGCTGGTTATCTGCATTAATAAATCTCGACCATGGCTTCCTGCTGTGCCTGCACGAGATTTAAAGAAAGTGATTACTAAAACCTAAAAGTATGCTCTCAGGGAGTTGCATATTTATCTTCTTCTTTTCCTTATCTGCTCTTCCATTACGTTTCAAATGTTGGCTAGTGAAACAGAAGACAAGTTTTCAAGAGCATGAAGAGCTGCACAAGTGCATGAAGGCCACAAAGAGTAGCTTTTCTTTTTAATTGAGCTGCAAGCTGGAATAGAAATCATGACTAATAGTAGCCTCTTTCTAACTTTCAAAGGAAAAATTATCACACCTGTCATCTTTCCACCGGTAGTGGAGGCATTCACTTATATGTTAGGTTCTATTTGGAGCAATCAAATAGATATTGTCATTCATAGAGATGCTGAGTGGTTGATAGCCCCTGCCTTGAAAACCAGGATAGTTTTCCAAACAAAGAACTATGAGGGTTCTACTCCCTCCCTCACTTTTTGCTCGTCAAAGAGAGGTGTTTCTTATGAAAACTACCTCCCTCCCTCACTGTTTGCAATAATATACTTATCTTCTTGCTACAAAGGCCACAAGTAGAAATTTTTCTTTCAAGTTGACTTGCAAGCTAATAGAAAATAATCATTTGAAACAAATACCTTCCAACAAGTGCATCGAGTTGCGGATCAAGCTCTAGATGATACTTGTTCAGATATGCATTTAACTCGTCTGTGCCAAGGACCTGAAACATAAATGCCTTATGAGATTGGAATGCCCAACCAAGTGTGATCCTCATGCTAAGCCTATTGGCCATCACTGCAAATCTAATCCCGCAATTAAGCAGCTTGCTTTGTCATATAAACACAATAAATGGACATGGATATGGATATGGAAAAAAGCATATATCATAAAGAGGTATGCTAATACTGTAAAATACAAAGAGTATATACAAGGAAGGATGCGACACTGCAATGAAATCCTTCTTGTGGATTTACTATATTCTATCTGCGTTCAATTCTTTTCATTTTTGGACGTGAGAAAAAGAGTAAAGCATGAGGAATTCCTAATACAAAGGACTCCTTCCCAGCCTTAAATAAATTGCGAATCAAAAGGAAACTCAGCTTCAATCCTCTTTTTTTGACAAGTAAAAACCAAATTCAGTCTTCAAGTATATCACTCAACGCTTATCATATACAACCTACAAATTCTTTAGCACCTGAAGGCTAAATAACCAGTGTTAGAATTGTCCCACATTGGTTAATTATCACCTCGAAAACAACTGTACGAGTCTGGGCGGTCTCTCCACTCATTGCCAATTGGTTTGAGTTGGATGCTTTAACCTAGTATCAGAGCTAGCTTTTCGGAGGCTTTTCCCCTTCGTTTGTGCCATAGTTGCACTTTGTTTCGTTGTGATCCATATGTTCCGGATCCTTTCTTGACCTCTCCATGTGCGAGTTGGGGGTCACACGTGCGGAAGTATATGAGCCTCAGCGGCATCTCCACTCATTGCCAATTGGTTTTGAGTTGGATGCTTTAACGGATAAAACAAAACAATTACATTAAATTAAAAAAGAGCTTGCAATCCATAGAGCTCAAGTTCATGAGAGTTGATACACATTGCTACATGCCGCCCTTAAATTTGAAGGGTACGCCAATCACCAAAAACGGCCATTGCTTTCAAAACAATGGACCAAGAGTCCAAGACGGAAAAAAAAGTAATCATTTCTTCAAACCATTTTAAAATATAAAAATTGCAAAACACCACGAGAACGTCAAGATATAGATTTAAGGCCAAACTCCACACAACTCCCAAATCTCAACTAGCCACGACAAAATAGCCAAATAGCAACGTAATGAATGCGTGCGAGAGAGAGAGAGAGAGAGAGAGAGAGAGAGAGATTTTACCCATCAGAAAAGGCCCCTATCTCAACCCCCAATCACCCAACGAAAAAAGAAAAGAAGAGGAAGAAAGAAAGGGAGGGAAGAAGGGAACCAATAATATTTTCATTGGAATCTTATCGTTGGGTGATCCAAGATTGGTAGGAAGGGAATAAGGGACTATGGACAAGTCACAACCAAATCACCAGGGAAAGATTCAAAAATGGCCTCTCATTATTCAGCTCACTTTAGAGCAATGAGCCAGATGCCCAACAGAGTATTGGATTTTAGGGGCCATGGGCCACAGCAGAAAAACGTGCCAGCACCATTCCGTTCGACCAAAAAAAAAATTTGCGCCAGAGTGATCCCCAGCCGTTTTTTATTGTATTCTATGAATACCAATCATCAAAAATAATTATCCAAAGTCAGAAAGAGCATAGATATTACCTTGGCAATTTTGACAAGCTGATCGTGGTTGTCATGGCCATAAAAAAATGGCTCCTTGCGAAAAATCTGCAAGTTACGTGAACATTAGAACTCTTCAGTGTTGCTGTAACGGCAAAAAGGTAGACATAAAATCTAGCACGACTCACCATTCCAGCAAACATACAACCCAGGCTCCACATGTCCAAAGAATAGTCATAATCTTGCAAATCCACAAGGAGTTCAGGGCCCTTAAAGTACCTAAATAATCCGAAAAGAAATTTTGTACATCATGTAAAACTAGGTGGAGAATTTAAAAGATAGAATTCCAAAAAACTAAAATTACTATGTGGAAAATGAGTGTAGAACAAAAACACAGAGCCCAAGTCACAAAGAAAGCAGAATTCTGGAGAATTTCCAACTTCCCTGCTAGGCCTACTCTACCTCAGCATTTAAGAAAAATGGTTACAACCATAAAACAAATAGAAGGGGTGATCAGAAATAAACAAATAGAAAAAGTAGTTAACATTTCTTTGTTTTTTTGAAGCACCTTGAAGCAACTCGGACATTGTATTCTTTTCCAGGATGGTAGAATTCAGCAAGGCCCCAATCAATCAAGCGAAGTTTCCGTAGCTCATGGTCAATCATAACATTATGAGGCTTCACATCCCTGTGCATTATGCCTTGTGAATGGCAGTAGTCTAATGCCTGCAATTTTGAAAACGCATGCATTACAATATGCCAGTATTCCATGTTGCACAAGTAGAACGCTTGGCCCAACAATCTGTGGATAATTCATTTTGAGAATGAATCCCTTAGTGAGAATAATCAAAAAAATCAGTGCGACAATGCATGCATCCCTTAGTGTAGAATTGTAAAAACAAATTTGACAACTGAAAACACATCCTAAGTGAGAATAGTCAAAATCAATATGTCAATGCACTCTTACAATGAATGAAGTCAGACCAAATTAGCAACTTTGAGGAACAAGAGAACATCTCTAATGCTGTCTAATAATCCAATCATGCCCCATTCAAAAACAAGGTTCAAGGTAAACTCCAATAGATTCCAGCAAATATCAAAGCAACCAAATAAGAGAGAGGAGAGCTGGTTGGGAAGATTGTGATGAAGAGAGGAGGCCAAACACAAGATTGTACTTCGTCCCCTAGCAGAACTATACAAAACCAATGCCTCCTCTTCAATGTTTTAAAAACCGGACCGGACTGGCCGGTCCAACCGGTTGGACCATCAACCGGTCCTTCATCCGGTTCGGTCACACCTAGAAACCGTCTTCATATGAAAACCGGCTTCAATTGAGAGAACCGTTCCGAACTAGCGGTTAATGTTATGTTTGGATGAGTTTTTTAAAAAAATTTGAGAAATTTTGTAGGGATGAGTGGAGAGAGAAATGAGAGTAATGATTGAAAGTAGAGGTAATGATTAGAGAGAGATAGAGAGAGAAATGAGAATAATGATTGGAGATGAGTGAGTAATGATTGAAAGTAGGGGTAATGAGTGTTTTTTGAGTTGAGAATTTTTTTTCAAAAAGCAATCCAAACAAAGCATAAACCGCCTGACCGTAAAACCGGGAACAGGTCGGCCAACCCAGACCGGAATTTTTTAACTACTATTTAGAGCCATTACACCCATGCATCAGCTCAGCGCATTGTAAATCAGTCAGGAGACATCTTCACGCTACCCAACCACTAGACAGAAATGCAAAAGAACCTTTTTATACATTAAGGAGGTACCTAAGAGGTCTAAATCCCACTGATGAGCGATCGGAACAAAAGCTTTCTACGATGTATATATTCATACATGCTCATTTTAATTACTTATATATATTTTTAACATATTTATGACATCACAATTTGATTCCGGTTCAACCCCGGTTAAACCAGTGACCCATCCGCCCGCTCCCTTATCCGGTCCAGTTCGCTCACTGGTTCGGTTTTCAAAACATTGCTTCTCTTAATCAATAAACTCAACACTAAATGTTTTCTATGGGGTGGGGTAGCATACTACTACAAGATACTTTGAAAAGCAAACACACCAAAAGCACAGGTAAAATAGTCAAAAGACTCAAAACCATTGCAGCAATGGCCCCTGCCTCCCTCTTAACCAAAGATGTCAACCCAAAAGGCCAATTTTTGGAACAATAGAAGGGAGCCCCGTGAACCTAGAATCATCAAATATCTATCTAATGAAAGGAGAACATCTTTACAATGCCTATCCATTATCCACTAGTAACAGTTTCTCTTACATAAAGAATTCAACACTACTTGATGCTCATATGTCAAGCTTTAAATCTGTTCATGGATGCAAATATCAATGAAGCCCACACATATATAGCAAGATATCATTTCTCAAGGACAGAAGTCACAGAATGAAGCAATACTTTTTCTTCTTATCTTACCTTTCCAATTTCCATTAAGATTTGAGAATATCCTACCTCCCCCAACCCAAGATTTATTCAAACAAAAATACTGAGAATGAAATTGAAATTCCACAGGTCAGTATCTCTAAAAAATCAGATAAGGAGAAAACCTTGAGAAGCTCATATATGTAGTAGCGGATGTCGTAATCCGTCAATGTTGGGTACAAAACTTTGAAGTCTGTACTGTTCACATATTCAAAAATCAAGCTAGGAGTTTTCGAGTGCTGGTCTCTGACAATATCAAGCAGTTTTACCACATTTGGACCTCCACAAAGATTTTGAAGTATCTTTATCTCCCTCTTTATCTGCACAAGTAAAGAGTCATTAGCATAAACTAAAGCAAAAAATGGATAGACCATATGTTATAACCACTGATTTACCACAAACGACAATAGAAATGGTACATTGCACATGAAAAAAAAACAATGGTCAGAAAGTTAAAAAATACCCCCGGAAACAAATTTCCAGAAGATAAAGATACTTAGTCGTTTATTAGGTTGAGTGGGAAAGAAACATTGTATAAGATATATTTAAATAGGGCCAGCTCCAGGGACTTCATGGAAAACACTACGGAGGCAATGAAAATATTGCACAGTGAAAGCTATTTTATTCTCCCACGAAGCAGCATACAAAACTAAGAAATCTCAAAATCGTATATCCTAGAGATCAAAAGAAGGGACAGGTAAAGTAGTAAGCAAAGAGACCTTTATAATTTTGTTTAGCAATAATATATAACAATAGTAGTTTTCCAATGCATGGTCAGTATGCCATTTCTGTCCGAAAAATATTGCATGCATGTCGTCAAAAACTAGATTTTGGTACCACAACTGTGAAAAATAGCTTTAAACAATGGTTTTAAAGATTAAAGGACAATAGCTTCTCCGAATGTGCTTCAGAAAATTGGCACACAACGGGAAATATTGTAGCTAACAAAGACTTGAAGTATAGGTATCAGCAACAAATATATGCGACATAGCAGAACCACCCTGAAATGAACTCCAATGCAGCCTTGGCAGAAAGTACACCACAGATGTATGTCCACCATAGGTTCTAAAAATTTAGAACCGAACAGAAATTAGGACAAGCAAACTTATACCAATTAAGATATAAGATGCTAAACCCGCTCAACTTAAGGAAGGCTATGTAGTAGGTAGGTAGGTAGGTAGCAAACATGACATCACGTAAGAAATGAGATCAAATGCATTGATCCTCATGTACAAAAAAGAAGAAGTAGAAATCACCTTCTTCTTCTTGACAGGTTTAAGGATCTTGATGATGCATCTTTCATTGTTGGTGACATTTATACCTTCAAAGACCTCGCTGTATTTTCCCCTTCCAACTTTCCGAACGACTTCGTAGTCATCTTGATCGCTGGGTTGGTATAATTTCAAGAAAGAAGAATTAGAAACATCGCACACCAAATTAAAAAAAGGTGAAGTATCATTCCAACAGAAACTTAGATTTAGAAAAGCAGATGTCTCTCTGGAGGAAAATATCAGATTCAATAAAGAGTGAAGAGGCGAAATCATCAAGAAGTCAGGGAACAGGCCTCTGCAACAAATTAACTAACAACTCCCTTAAAATATATTACCTCCAATCCTATGCCCCAGATTTGTAACAAACTTGCAAGCTCGACATTAAACACTTTTTAAACTGTTATTTATCGATTCCATCGGTAACGAGGCCTACAAGTCAGAGCCACTTAGGACCCAATCCTAAAGGGTACACCCCCACCCATCCACGAGCCACACTTATCAGATAATTCAACACGTTGCAAGCTGGAGTTGAGCGCTAGTCCTTCGAATTTATTAATTGGTTTGAGTAAAAACCTTAAACCACGGTGAATTATACATCTTTTCCATTCCCAATTACATCATTTCCCAAATTACCACCAAAACATTGTTCATACAACGCAAAATGTATTTCAAAACCGACACATACTTGATCCAACCACTTAAAAGCGCAGCTTTCACGTTTTCTCAGCTGCAATTAGATAGACTCTCCCACTCAAAAATTCTTGCCTATTAGGTTGGCTACCCACATCTCATTTACATGCCCAAACACACATGATACATACACAAAGTGTTCTAAAAGTCCCTGACTAGAGGCTAGGCGGTGGTCCAATACCTAGATTAGGCAGCCGTCTAGTCGGCACCTAGCCGCTAGACACCCCTTTTCCGGCCGACTAGCGCCTAGCGATTTTTTGAACATTGCACACACACACACACATGCAGCGAGATATATGCCAATAACTCCTGCA
>JAOTQK010046420.1:0-15762 GCA_025642025.1 Rhododendron ferrugineum | reverse complement strand
GTCGCACGTGCGGGGGAGTATTGGGATTTGTCCCACATCGGTTAAATATCTCCTCCAAAACTAGTATATGAGCCTGGACAGCTTCTCCACTCTTAGCCAATTGGTTTGGAGTTGGATGTGCGGATCAAAAAAAAATAAACATAAAGAAAAATAAGTGAACGAGATTAAAAGTAATATTGACCAAGACTTCCATGATGTGCGGATCCAAAAAAAATCAAAAAGACCAAGACTTCCATGTAGTACTGGAATCTCCTTTACAGAAATGCTTGGCTTTAATTTCCGATGTACCCAAAAAAAAAAAAAAAATGCTTGGCTTTGCCTATATATTTACTCCGGTCCCCCATGCATTTACTCCGGCCCCAATGCATTTACTTGTTTCGAGTTAATTAGTTGAATATTTCTCTTTGCTTAATCATCGAACACAAAGTTGAAATATTTCCGATAATGAGCGAGACAGAAGAAGTAGCGAAAAGGCTCTATGAAGCCTGCTTGAGTGGGAGTGTCGAAACATTGAACGAACTGATTGGAACAGATCAACTCGTTCTCAACCGAGTTAGCTCGACCGAGTGCTTCTCCAGTGACACACCGCTGCACGTAGCCGTATTGTGTGGTCATTTGGAGTTCACGAAAGCCCTTCTGCGTCGGAAACCAAAACTTGCCGCCGAGTTAGACTCGCGATGGTGTTCACCCCTCCACTTGGCTTCCACCGAGGGCCACTGTGAGATTGTACACGAGTTGTTAGGGGTGAACACCGACGTCTGCGTCACTCGTGATCAAGATGGTAGTCATGTTATTTTTCTCTCTTTAGTAATAGCAGTTTTTTTTTTTCTTCTGCCTAACAAAACGAAGTAGCAACTCCAAAAAAATCTAATCTGATACTTATAGAAACTATCCTCTAGTGTTTGTGACTTCGTGTCCACTCACTGGCTGCTCTACAGCTTGGCCAATAGAGATGGCAATCATGTCCCCACCCCGAACCGCCCCTAGCCCACCTTGATTCGTCAATTCTTTAGATATCAGGGTGGGTTCGGGAAAAATAAGGAAAACTCGATCGGAGTCGGGCAGGATTTAGAGTGACATTATATGGTTTCATTATCTGCCTCAAATCCGCGCCCCGAAATGATTTAAGATAAAAAAAAAAATCAATGTTTTTCTCATATTTCACTATTATACTAAACGAATTACATGTTTATCCATATATTTCCACTATTTTACTAAGAAATTATACTTTTCCCCTTCTTTATTCACCATCATTATAAGAAAAGAAATTAAATAGACATCCTATCTACTAGACTTATTTAGGTAACACTTGTTATATTATTCCTTCCATTTTGTATTTAGTTTAGTTTACACAATTTGTTTCTCAATTTTTATGGGGCGGGGTGGATTGGGTAAACTAGTTCCTCCACCGGGGCAGGTACGAGGTCGTGTTGCGCTTTTGGGGTTAGGGTTGGGTATGACAAAATCCGCCCTGCCCCATTGCCATCCCCACAAGATGGTCACATGACAACCAATTTTATTTATTTTTTAATAATAAACAGATGTAAAAACTTTAGGTTCATCCATTTGTTAGACACTCAAATTCAAAATAAAATGAACACCCACCCAACATATTAGCCCAATAATCAATCCATTTGAATATGGGAAAATGACGGCCCATGAGGTATTTTGATAATTAATATTCGTCAAGGACATTTTCAGCATTAACAAATGTTCTCAGCATGTCCTTGACGTGTAGTAATTATCAAAACACGTCCTTGGCCGTCATTTACCCTTTGAATATCGCAATACAACCCACTACAACCCAATAGCCCATAACAAATATAAAACAGAAAAAGAGATGAAGAAAACGAAAGCAGGGATTGTTAAAACAGAGGAGTTTTCTGAAAAATAAGTATTTCAACAGGTAAAACTCCTCTCCACTTGGCGGTCATGAAAGGGCGAGTAGAGGTTATACAGGAACTGCTTGAGGCCAAACCAAATTTAGTTCATGACAAACTAGGTACAGGGGAGAGTACTGTTCTGCACTTGTCAATTAAATACAACAGACTAGAAGCTTTAAAGACATTGGTGAAATATCTGCAAAGCAAGAACATTGAATCTAATCTCCTCAACTCCAAAGACGATGATGGCAATACCATCTTGCACTGTGCAGTAGCCCTCAAACAAGTGCAGGTAAGTATTTGTGTATACCTATAGTTACCCTCACTAACATGACTAAAAAGGACCAAACTCTGTAGTTTGTTGTTCGTGTGTCCTTTCTGATTTTCTTTGATAACGAAAAAGTGATAAATCTCATCGAGACAATGAGACCCCCAACTATGTCAAGAGTAATTATTCAATAATTCGGGAGTACTGTCACGTGGTACTCCGAACCATTTTATAATTACATATTCATGTGGGATTTATATATTTAGTGGTAGACTACACAGAAAAGTGTGATTATAAAGTAGTCTGGAGTACCACATGACGGAACTCTCGGACTATTGTATAATTTCACCTATATCAAAAGTTAAGTTGACAGGTTTTTGAAAAATTGACTCTTATTGCACCGCTACAAGTTGCGTACAATAGCTTTGCATCCCTTTATCGTTGTTTAACATTTCTGACCAAAAAAAGAAAGAGAAATTGAATTCATAGACTTGGCGCAATGGTAATCAAATGAAAACTAGAAATCTCTAAGAATCTTTTAGTTTAGGGTTCGACTTCCACCCCATCTAAAGCTGGATACCAATTCTACAATTCATTAAAAAGAAACTGGGAAGGAAAATTAAGTCAAATTTTTCCTCAACCTTTAATTGCTTTTAATTCTTGCCATTAATTTCAAACACTAATGACACTTTGGATATGCAGACCATAGAATATTTGTTGGGAATAAAGAGTGTTAAAGACCACGCCAATGATAAGAACCAGAGCGGTTTTACAGTTCTAGATATTGTGGAGCACTGTCCTGACAGAGATCTAAAAACCCAAGAAATTCGGGATCTGTTGAAAGGTGGTGTTCATAGATTTGTTTCTGAATCTCCTCCCGAAAATCCTCCTCCTCAACATTGCTGCAAACCTGGAGAAATATTTATGGGATGCATTTCTTGGTTTTGTGTATGCATTTCTTGGTTTTGGGATAGGTTCAAGGTCGACCGTGACTGGCTCAAAGAGGTACTTTTGGTTTTTGTTTTGGATGGTTCTCTCTCTCTCTCTCTCTCTCTCTCTCTCTCTCTCTCTCTCTCTCTCTCTCTCTCTGTGATGAGTTTCCAGAGTTTTATACAGACACACTCATAAACATGCATGCATTGCTATAAATGACTCTTTTCATCAAACTATATTTAATTAACTACTGATTCAAGCAAACTTCAGTGTTAGCGTAGATGTACTCCCCAGATCCGTCTTGTTGTGCCCCTGATCATCCCGAGCTCAAAAACCTATTCGAATCGTTTCTCTTTTGGCTCTTCGAGTTTGCCGCGTACAACAAAATTTGGACATGGATAACAACATTGGGACATCGGTATAAGCATGACCAAAATACTGTGTCACAAAAATTAATGGCTAGCATAATTTCTGAGAATAAACCTTGGATAAACATGTTTAAATCATGTGACAAACGATTTTCGATTAGTGTGATCTTTTATGTGCACGAGAAACTCGAAGCATGAGACAAACAAATAAAACGATTCAAATCCTTTTTCAGGCCCAAATGGGTGTATAAACACAATTAGGGGCCTTGTGAAACTTTGGGTCTTATATTGAACTCCCAACCATGTACTATCAATATTTTCTTTGTAAGGTCAAATTCTATACACAGAGTTTAGCCCCTGGTTTTGATTGGATCCTCCATTAGTGGACAATGCACTTGAACCCGAATTAGTCGGTGCATGCTTGGGGTCGGAACAAAAAACCCACTTTTTCAAGTTATCATGAACTACTATATATGTAACATGGTCTAGGGACATATGATTGTCCTGAGGCTTATGTGCCAATCTTGTTGGGATATTTGTTTGCAGGTCGTGGTGCCATTATATTCTTATTTCCTTTAATCTTTGTAATACTTTTGCAAAGATTAATAAAATTTCTTTGCCGTTCAATATGTGTGTGTGTGTGTGTGCAACATGTTACAATTGACTAGTGGAGGTGGTAAGTGAAATTACTCTCTTATCCTTCCGTGTAAAAAAAAGTTATCATGACCTTTTAATATATATGTAGCATATTCCATGCCAACAGGCACGCGGTCATATAATAACGGCAGCCACCCTAACTGCAACCATGGCTTATCAATCTATTATGAGTCCGCCTGGTGGTTTTTGGCAAGATACACAACCCGATTCGCCCGCCAAGTCTCCTTCCTCGGAATATTCGGATCCTTCGGATGGGCCGCACAAAGCGGGAATAGCCGTTTTGGACACTATGAGATATGAGTATGGCGATTATGAAGTTTACTTGTCTCTTAACACCGTAGTGTTAGGAGCATCGTTGAGCACTATAATGCTGGCCATGACTGGATTCCCAATGAAAAACAAGTTCTTGACATGGTTGTTGGTATTCACTGTGTATGTCAAAATTTCATGCATGGCTGCAGCTTATGTGGTAGCAGTTGGATTAGTAACCTCAAAACAACTTCCATCGCATGTACTTTATGGACTGGTGCTTGGTTGGATGGGTCTATGCGCATTTGTTATGGTGCTTCACTCATGCCACTTCTTGGTATGGCTGGTGGACAAGTTGGTAAAACTCGTTAAAATATGTCAAGGATTTGTGCTTGGGAAGATTCACCGTTGCAAACCAACTCGAAGCGCTACCCCCCAAAATAGTTCTGGCGTGGGAAGCTTCTGCTAGCTAGTCTTCGCTGTACGTAGGGATTCTATTCGAAGCCGAGGATTTGTGCTTGTGGGCCTGGATGGTTGCGGCAGACTGGCTGGCGGATCTGGTGTGGTCGCCAATCTTAAATAAAGAGTACTGTAACATATGCATGCGCGAGACCCTTTATTATGTGACTGTGTGTGGTATTTGTGAAATTCATATGTGCGCACTAGCTTGTGGTGTGTAGTAGTATGAAAGAATCTAGATCCTTCTTCTTTGTGTATTTGTTTGTATGGTTGTGGGTACCATGTATTTGTTTTATGGTTGTTAATAAGTATTCGGTTTGTTGCATGTTATTGTAAATGGTCAATGTGTTTTAGTTTTTATACTGTTATTAAATTATGATATATACTTATTTACGAAGCAGCCGTAAGTAAAGAAACAATTGTAAAGAAGTTATTCTCTTAAATTATAGTTACTTCTATATAAATACAGACGCAAGATTATTTTAGAGTAACTAATATATTAGGTTTCATGGGACAAATCTATGTAGCAAGAATATTTTCAACAAACGCTACTCTAATAATGGGAAATTTTTGAAAAATGAGGTAGCGATTGCTCTTATACATAGTCACTCCTCAGTCAATTCCTAGCTAATTTATTTCAAATAGATAAAGAAACTTTCTTATAATATGTGCATTAGTTCGTGCTCAGACCGCTTTGTAAGGCTCACTTTAGGGTCCTACAAAAATAATCTAAACCTTTCATTGAGTGGCCTCATAAAGAAACTAGGCAGAGGACCGGAAGATGATTTTGCTGTGTCAAATATAACAAGTTAGAGGCTTTAAAAACATCGGTGCAATACCTGCAGAGCAATGAAAAATGAGTTTCTACTCAACTACGGAGACAATGATGGCAATACCATTTTACATCTTGTTGCATTGTGTGTACATGTAGTTACCCACATTGATCGTGATGACCAATGCGAAGGACTGGCAACTCACGTCAATTTGTCCATTTGTGGGTTATTCTCGAGTCTACCCCACTCCCCCAATTTCTAACCTGTCAGTTTGGGACCTTTTGGTTTATCCAAAGGATACCATGTTGGCCCTGTTTTTTTTTTTTTTTTTTTTTTTTTTCAGAATTAAAAACATATTTTTTCTTTTGGGCAAAAGTCATGCCTCGCCTCGCACTTAGACCCCAACTGACTTTTGCGTCCCATTCTGCCTCTCGCCCTAAATAATTGTGCTTGATGCGGTGGTAACCAAATAAAGACCAAAAGTCTTAAGAAGCTCTAGGGTTCGACTTCTATCTGCATACTATTAATTCTTGCGTTGGACCTCTGGTAGAGAACATTGTGCCGGATAATGAGTTATGAAAAGGTTAACCTGGGAGGGAACAATATCTAATCAAAATTTTTTCTCAAGCTTCGATTGCTTTTAATTCTTGCTCTGAATTTTGTGGCATCATTATCCAACACTAACGGCGATTTGGATATGCTGACCATAGAGCATCTGTTAGGAATAAAGAGTGTCAAAGACCACGCCAACCTCAAGAACCAGAATGGTTCTACAACTAATTTGGATGTTGTGGAACACTGTCCCAACAAAGAACTAAAAATCATGGAAATCCGAGAATTTCTTTCACAAGTTGGAGTTTGTTAGATCCAATTGTGATGGACCGAATCCGAACCCCGAGTCACCTCCCAATAATTTCTTTCACAAGTTGGCGTTTGTTAGATCCAATTGTGATGGATTAGGATGGGCCTAATCCGAACCCCGAGTCACCTCCCAATGAGATGCATTTCTTGATTTTGGACTAAATATATCAAGGTCGACCCTGTCTGGCTCCAAGAGGTATTTTTTCTGATGAGTTACAGATACACTCATAAATGATACACTCACACTCTTTCAATAAAATTATTAACGAAGTACTGTTTCAAGAAAACTTCGAAGTTAGCAAAGTGGAATTGCCGTTCCACTTTCTTTTGAAACCTTCTTTTTCAAAAAGAAGGTAATTTCAAACTCAAATATAATGAAAATAAAAAATAATTTTTCAATTTTTTTTGCACTGTTTAAAAGATCTCAATGAAATATATCAAACAAGATCCATATTGGTAGGAAAATTATTTGCATAAACACATGATTTTTGAGCTTGAAATTACCTTCTTTTTCCTAAAGTTCCTTTTTTTCGAAACCAGAATGGAGCCTCACCATCCTGTTGTGCCTCTCTCGTATGGCCCCCATCCCGAGCCCAAAAAGTGATTCGAATCGTTTTATTTTCTTCGGCTCGGCAAGTTTGTCACGTACATTAATTAAAAGATCACACTGTCAAACATCGATATAAGCATGACCGGAATGAATTTCCGTTTGACCGAAAAAAAATAAGCATGACAGAAATTCTCTACGTCACTTAAAATTAACGACTAGTATGATTTCTGAGAATTAATTAATTTTATGATAAAAATGTTGAAATCATGTGACGACTAGCGATTTTCAATCTGTGTGATTTTCTATGTGCACGAGAAAGTCGATGAGACACGCACGTTGAATTGTTCGGATCCCTTTTTGGGCCCAAACGGGTCTATATGATGAGCAATGTTGTGCTTGAGGCACAGTTTTGGAGTCACAACACAACTATGGGCTCTTGCGAAACCTTTGGCCTGATTATTGAACTTCCAACCGTGTACTATCAATTTCTTTGTTGGTTCAATTCTATACAGGGTTTAGCCTCTGGTTTCAATTGGACCCTCCATTAGTGGACAATGGAATCGAACCCTTTGTCGAGTTTTTAATAAATTGTGTTGCCTATCAAAAAAATAAAGGAATCGAACCCAAATTAGTTTGTTGATCAATCAACTTATTAATTATCAGATATTTGGGGAGTTCCATCCAAAAAAATTGGAGTAAATAAAAAAAACAAGGACAAATTTATGTGATCCGGAACACTTATTTTTCTTTTTGGGACATTTTCGGGTTAACTTTTCGGGCTACTTAGCATTAATTCTTATTACCTAGCATTAATGCTTATAACTTTCAAAGACACTTAGTCGAATCAAAGTTCTATCTGAAACATATAGAGGATAATAATTGACAACTTTTACAGAACTTGAAGAAACCCTAAACTTGATCTTGATGATCTGATTACAAGAGAGCAGCGAGAGTATTACACGTATATAAGCAGCTCAAATACAACGTAAATGTATCTGAGATTCTACCCAAACGAAATTACATTTGCCAGCTCAGCTATCTTTGGCAACTAAACAATTAACAAGAGAAAAAGTCTAATGTCACCTTACTGTGACCACGGTCTTCATTTTCTTTATCAGTTAGCAGCCCCCCACAAACTGATGCTCGTACTTGAGACAGATTCAGTTTGTCACGTAGAAAGAAGAAATCTAGCCACAGTGAGAGGTTTAGTAAGAATGTCCGCAAGTTAAGATATAAAGTCCCATATTATTTGAGAGTAGAATGAGTGATCACTTAATAACATATGAGACCTCTCCACTTATTGTCAATTGGTTTTGAGATGGATATAAAGTTTTTACATGGTATCAGAGCGGGGCCCGTTCCACCCCATATTTTAAAAATTTACAATCCACACCCCACGATGACAGACCAGCAAAAAGGCTGCACGATGATACAAACAAAAATTGGCCACACATGACAGACCTCAAACGCGGCTGCACAAGGGGCATATTCCTAAGGGGATGTGGAAGGGTACTGCTAAGCGACAAGTGGGTGGAGCAAGTCCAAAGAACATCAATCACCACGTCAAGCACTCGCGTTCTTGGTGAGAATCAAACTAAATTTTCCCTATATTTTCAATGTTGACTTGCGATAGTTTAAACTAAATTTACAATTGATTAGTTTTTTTTTTTGCAGTATTTCTCTTATGTCAATTTTTTTTTTTTTTGCTTCAAATTTTGTGCGGACCAAATAAAAATTTTCGGAAAAAATACCAGACATTCTCGTCATATAGAATGACTTTTTGTTTAATCTTGTTAAAAAAAAATTATTTCAAAGAATTTGAATATTATGGTAATTATTAGATTTATATAGAGTAACTTTGAGTATTATTCTTACAGATGTTTGTACACTTGGTGTTTAGTGGATTTATTTTTTTAGTTTGTTGTCAAAATAATTAGGATTAAAAATTGGGCTCGACGGGTGACTAGAATTGAGAAAAAGCGTAAAAACACAAGTCGCGCGAGTTGAACAAACTTCAAACAAGACTCAAATTTTAATCCATTTTTAGTCAATTATTCTTATTTTTTTGGTCTTAATTAATTTTGAGTATAAAAAACTGGGGAAAGAAAAAGGACAAATAATTGGTTCAAGGCATGCAGACCCACTCCACCTGTAATCGCATATATCTGGAATTTTTCATGCATGAAAGTGAACCTCATTATTGATCCTTTAAAAAAAAGTGAACCTCACTGACAAAACATAAACGAAAATAAGTGAACGAGATTAAAAGTAACAATAATAGTTGTAAAAGTAATGACCAAGACTTCCATGTAAAACAAAATATTGACCAAGACTTTTTTTTTTTTTTTTGGGGGCTAAGCTGAAAGAATTTATTGATTTTTATAAAGGATTAAAAGAATTAAGGGTATATCGACAAAAAGTCACCCAAGACCTAAAGGAAGGTAAGGCGTCTTGCCTTCCTTTAGCCTTTAGGTCAACTTTAACCCCAATCTCCGGAAGGAACTTCTTTTTGGAATCTCTACCGGCAAAAATGGAGTATCAAAGTCATTTTCTTTTTTCTATCAATTCTAATGACACATGTCGAATTCTAATGACACATGTCGAGAGCTGTATAATGCACGACACCCCATAAGATACATGTACATAAAAGCGACGACATTGAACACATCAAAAATGCTACAGCCACACCCAAACACACACTTATTTACACACCTACATAAACAAGTGTGTTGTAGACTTGTTGAGCACATTTGTGCCCCAATCAGTAAACTTTTTCTTCTTTTTTTTTTCTTCTCAATTTTCAATGTTGAGTTACGAGAGTTTAAACTAAAATTACAATTGAATAAATATATATATTTTTTCAATATTTCTCCTATGACAATTTTTTTTGTTTTGCTTCAAATTTTTTGCGGACCAAATAAAATATTTTGGGAAAAATACCAGACATTTTTTTTGCTAAGCAAAAAGATTTTATTAATCTTTATAAATGATTATAAAGATTAAACTGAACAAGGGCACATCGGCATAAGCCACCCAAGACCACACAAAAAAAACGGCAAGACGCCAATAAAAAATAGCAAAAACTTGAGGAAAACCTAATTACGAACACCCAAAAATCTAAACGAAAACTCCAAACCAAACTTCAAGACCCAAACCGTACCTCAAAACCCAAAGCTCCACAAAAAGCAAAAACAAACCGAAGTGAGAAACCGAAGCAAAACCGAAAGACCAACACCAAAACCTAACAACATGCACAATAAGCTTTGGAAACCAAACATAGGAAGCTAAAACTCCAAAGAGATAGAAGCATTGTTCTCACAATCAGAAAATTCCCCCTCTTCTAACTCCGCGTACTTTTTCAAAGCATTCTCCCTGTTTGCAATTTCCTCCTATTTCATTTCAACCAATTTCTTCAAATTAAAGTTTCTCCCTCCTACGAGTTTAATTCCCAATCGAGCTCCAAAATCCAAAGTCTTACTAGCATTCCTATAATATAGAATGACTTATTGTTTAATTTTGTTAAAAGTATTACTATTTCAAATAATATGAATACTATGGTAATTAGATTTATAGAGTAACTTCGAGTATTATTCATACAGAGGTTTGTATATTTGGTGTTTAGTGGATTTTTTTAGTTTGTTGTCAAAATATATAGTTAGGATTAAAAATTGGGCTCGACGAGTAGCTAAAATTTGTTAGGATTAAAAATTGGGCTCGACAAGTAGCTAAAATTAGGTAGGATTAAAAATTGGGCTCGACGAGTAGCTAAAATTGAAAAGAGCGTAAAAATATAAATCGAGTTGAACAAAATGTAAACAAGACTCAATTTTTTTAATCCATTTTTAGTCAATTATTCTTAGATTTTGGTCTTAATATATTATTAGTTTTCCGATACCTCTCTCAGGATAAATACTAACTGATTTCTAAAAAATTCGATGTCAATATAAGAAAAAACTGGAAGAAGGAAAAACAAAAATACAATTATTGGTTCAAGGCAGACCCACCTGAAATCGCATCGGGAATTTTCATATGCATTAAAGTGAACCTGGCGGGCAAAACATAAAGAAAAATAAGTGAATGGGATTAAAAGTGATGGGGCTATCAAATAGAGATTAAAAGTAATGACAAAGACTTCCATGTAAAACAAAAAAATATTGACCAAGACTTACACGTGAAACAAAGGAAAAAATTAATACATCATGACCGAGACTTTGTGAAAAATACGTTGTGCTAATGTAGAAGAAGGAAAAGCAGACGCAACCAATAAAATTGGCAAGTGCCTGATTAAATTGATCTGGTCTACGTAGCCAGCTGTGGTAGACCAACTGGAATCTCCTTTACAACTAGACTAGACTGGAAATGCTCTGAATACTTTTATCAATGTTTTCTTGTGGTTGGTTTTTTTTTTTTTTTATCGACAACAAGATTTTATTAATCATTGAAACAAGTTACAAGATTAAAAGGATCCAAAGAGTAATGGCATCACAATTTCTTGTGCTTGGCTTACCCTATAAGAAGGTCTTGTGTATGCCGTTTTGATTTCATTGCAGGTTTTTTTCTCTTTTAAGAAATTAATACTCCCCCAGGCCATTTACTTGTTTCGAGTTCTCTTTCCTCCTCCTCCTCCTCCTCCTAATAATGGGATGCATTTCTTGGTTTTGGAATCAGATCAAGGTCGACGGTGAATGGCTCAAAGAGGTACTTTAATTTGGATATATGGTTCACATTCACACATGCACACTCTCTCTCCTCTTTCTGATGAGTTTCCAGAGTCGGCCCTGACTTTTCAAAGCTTAAAGTGAAAATAAAAGATGAGGCCCATTTGTTGGGCGACTATTAAGGAGTAAAACAGTGCGAGGGGTTAAATTCAATGTTTTTTGGAGGTCTAAAGCGGCCGCAATACAAGTTTTAGCTCAAGGCCGGGTATGGAGAGATGTTATATAGCAACACATCACTTTGCCACACCTCAACCACATACAAAATTTGAAGCAAAAAAAAAAATGACATAAGAGAAGTATAGCAAAAAAAACTAATCAATTGTAAATTTAGTTTGAACTCTCGTAACTCAACATTGAAAATTGAGCAAAAAGAAGATAAAAGTGTAGTGATTGAGGCACAAATGTGTTAAATCCATTCCGCTACGCTTTATTAAAAAATAACTACTTCTTTGTAATTTTAAACTTAAAAATAATGTATTTACAAAAATAAATACATTGATTAATTATTTTTAAACTTAAAATAAGTTTTAAGCTTTGTTAAAGTGGTTATTTTCCAAAATATTCGGGTAAAAGTAAAAAAATTTACTTTTCCGATTACTCTCGTCAAGACGAATCAATAATCCATAAAAATTTGGCGCAAAACTAACAACGCGAAAAAATTTCAAATAATGACAAAATCAACTTATTTTAAGATAACTCACTCAAAAACTAAAATTTGCTAGTTATCTCCCTGCCATATCAGTTAACGTGCACTAGCTAGAGATGCTCTTAACTACGTACGGATTCAAGCAAACTTCAGTGTTAGCGTTGAAGTAATCACCAGATTCGTCTTGTGGTGCCCCTCAATATTCCAAGCTCAAAAAAGTGATTCTAATACTTTATCTTTTTTGGCTCTTCGAGTTTGTCGCGTACAACAAAATTCGGACATATCAGTATAAACATGACCAAAATACTATGTCACATGCAAAAATTAACAGCTAGCATGATTTCTGATAATAAACTTCAGGATGAACATGTTTAAATCATCAGTCATGTGACTACCGAATTTTTATCACTGTATGTGCACGAGAAACTCGAGACAGAACGATTCTAATCCTTTTTTAAGGCCAAATTCTATAGAGGGTTTAGCCCCTAGTTTTAATTGGATCCTCCATCAGTGAACAGAGGAAATGAACTCGAATTAGTCGGTACATGCATGGGGTCGGAACTCAAAACCCACTTTTTCAAGTTATCATCATGGCCCAATATATGTGTAATATAAATACATGTTTCCATGCCAACAGGTACGTGGCCATCTAATAACGGCAGCCACCCTGACGGCAACCACGGCTTATCAATCTATTTTGAGTCCGCCTGGTGGTTTTTGGCAAGAAACGAAGCCTGCACAATTTCCTTCCTCGATCAATACTCCGGATGCCCAGCACACAGCAGGAGAAGCCATTATGGACAGTAGCCCAGATGGCTCTTATGGTAGTTACTTGCTTCTCAACACCATAGTGTTAGGAACATCGTTGAGCACTATTATGCTGGCCATGACTGGATTCCCAATGGACAACAAGTTTTTAACATGGTTGTTGGTATTCACTGTGTATATCACACTTTCATGCATGGCTGGAGCTTATATGATAGCAATTAATTTAGTATCCAAAAAACAAATTTCAGAGGATGCACTTAAGGGACTGTCGATCGGTTGGATATTGATATGCGTATTTGTTATGGTGCTTCACTCATGCCGCTTCTTGGTATGGCTGGGGAAAAAGTTGGTAAAACTCGTTAAAGTATGTTGTAGATGTTGCTAACCAACTCCAAGAGCTGCCAATACAGCATAAGGAGGATAATCTAGCTAGCTGGCAAGCCATAAATGCGTGGGAAACTTCTGCTAGCTAGCTAGTCTTTGCTGTACTTTTAATTGGGATTCTATTCCAAGCTGAGGATTTTGTGCTTGTGGGCGAGGATGATTGCTGCAGACGTACTAGGGGATCTGGTGTGGTCGTCAATCTTAAATAAAGAGTGCTGTAATATGCATGTGTGTGAGACCCTTTATTATGTGATGGCTGCATGTGTAGTATTTGTGCAATTCATTTGTGTGCACTAGCTAGCCTATGGTGTGCAGTAGTATGAGAAAGAAGCTAGATCCTTTTTTTTTTGTGTATTTGTCTGTATGTATGGTTGTGGGTGTCATGTATTTGTTGTTTGGTTGTTATTGAGTATTTGGTTTCTTGCATGCATGTTATGGGAATAATGGCCGCTGTGTTTTAGTTCTTATACTGTTATTAAATTATAGTTACTTCTAAATACAAACGCAAGACTGCAAACTGGCCCGGGGACTACTCTTCATTACCAAAAAAAAAAAGATATAATGGCTTCAAAGGACAAATCTCCTGTAGAAAGAATATTTTCAACAAACGCTACTCTAATAATGGGGATTGGGGAATGTTTGAAAAATGGGGTAACGATTGCTCTTACATAGTCGCTCCTCGGTCCATCCCTAGCTAATTTATTCCAAACAGATAAAGAAACCTTCTTATAATATGTGCATAATTCATGCAAAGACCGCTTTGTGAGTCCCAGTTCAAGGTCTCACAAAAATAATTCGAACCATTCAGTAATCTTAAAATACTTATTAAGTGGCCTTGTAAAGAAACTAGGCAGATGGAAGACGGTAACGTCAAACACCCCCCCCCCCCCCCCCCCAAACCAATTCCTAGCCTGTCAGTTTGGGACCTTTTGGTATCCAAAGGATATCATGTTGGCTCTGAAGTTTTTCCCCTGTTTGACGAAAGTCGAGTTTTCTGAAAAACAATTGTTCTTGGAAAACAGCTTCTTACAGCTTGATGTATTATTTATGACATTGTTGTCTCACCTAGTTACACCTCATCTCAATAAGACTCGTTCCTCGCCTCGCACCTAGACTTCAACAGACTTCTGCGTCTCGCTCCACCTCTCGCCCTAAATAATTGTGCTTGGTGCGGTGGTAACCAAATGAAAACCAATTCTTGCTCTTAATTTTGTGGCATCATTTTCCAACACTAATGGCGCTTTGGATATGCAGCAGACCACAGAATATCTGTTAGGAATAAGGAGTCAAAGACCACGCCAACCTCAAGTACCAGAACGTTTCTACAAGACTACAACTTTAGATGTCGTGGAGCACTGTTTCAAAAAAAACCTAAAAACCATGAAAATCAGAGAAATTTCTTCTACAAGCACGTGTTTGTTAGATCCAATTGCGATGGGCTGAATCTGAACCCGAGTCACCTCCCAATAGTCCTCCTCCTCCTCAACATTGCTGTAAAGCTGGAGTAATGTTAATGAGATGCATTTCTTGATTTTGGACTAAATATATATATATCAAGGTCTACCATTTCTGGCTCCCAGAGGTATTTTTTCTTATGAGTTACAGAACATACACTCATACACAGGCAACACTGCAAATGATAGCTACACGCTCTTTCAGTCAAATTATTAACTTTTAGTATTATTCTCACAGATGTTTGTATATTTGGTGTTTAGTGGATTTGTTTTTTATTTTGTTGTCAAAATATTTATAGTTAGGGTTAAAAATTGGGCTTGACGAGTAGCTAGAATTGAAAAGAGCTTAAAAATATAAATTGAGTTGAACAAAATAGCAAACAAGACTCTTTTTTTTTAATCCATTTTTAGTCAATTATTCTCAGTTTTTTGTCTTAATATATTTTTAGTTTTCTGATACCTCTCTCAAGATAAATGCTACCTGATTTCTAAAAAATTCAACGTGAATGTAAGAAAAAACTGGAAAAAGGACAAATACAAATACAATTATTGGTTCAAGGCAGACCCACCTGAAATCGCATCGGAAATTTTCATATGCATTAAAGTGTAGGGGTTCGATTTATCGGGATCTTGACCGTGGCTCTGGCTAGGTTCCTTCCTCCGCTGCTCCGCTACGTCCTCCGCCTGACCTGCAACAAGTCACTAGGGCTCTGAAAGCCCAGTGACCCTCCGACGATCAAGTTAGATCTCAGGGGGAGTGTATAGGTCTAGGGTTAGGGAGAAGAATGGCA
>JAOTQK010046392.1:0-15771 GCA_025642025.1 Rhododendron ferrugineum | reverse complement strand
ATAGGAATTGGACTGTATATATATATATATATATATATATATATATATATGTGTGTGTGTGTGTGTGTGTGTGTGTGTGTGTGTGTGGGCCATGTCATTTTTTGAAATATATTCAGATTACTAAATTTAGTTGGTTAAGTGAATGAGGAGAAAAAATTGATTAATAATATACATATTTGGTTATTTGATTTATTGCAATATGTTAGTGGCAGTAAATGTATTGATTTTGTTGCATCTTGGTTCTAAGTCATAGTTTCATCTTCGCCTTCATCGAGTTGAAAGTTGAAAGCCAACAAAAATATACATGTGCATGTGTTTCTGCATTGGAGTTAATTTTCTTATTTAACTTAATTTTACATAATGGTGTAAGGCTCATCCATACTTAAAAAAAACAAATTATTGCAATGGATAATAACTTTGATCCAATGGTTTAGGCTCGATCTCCTCCTTTCAGTAAAGTGCTCATACTTTTTGCACATATTACGCAATTGCCTGTGGGTTTATTTACTCCTAATAACTGTACATTAATATTCTTGTGATTTTTAAAAAAAAAGTAGAGAAGAATACCAAAATTTTCTAGATTCTATGCTAATTTGAAGAATATATATATATATAGGGAAGCGTTCCAGAAACACAAAAAAAGACATTTCATCTCAACCATTGAAGCCAATGGCTGAGATTAGAAGTTCACAAAGAATTACTCCTGACCGCGATGAATTACTCTTGGCCGCAAAGAATTACATTTGGCCGCGAAGAATTACTCTTGACTGCAAAGAATTATGCGAAGAATTACTCTTGGCTGAGAATTATTTTTGGCTACATTGAATTGCACTTGACCGCATCGAATTACTTTTGGCCACATCAAATTGCGAGACCATAAAGTAATTCGATGCGGCCAGGAGTAATTCGTAGCGGTCAAATGCAACTCAATGCGGCTAAGTGCAATTTGACGATGCCAAAAGTAATTAAATGCGGCCAAAAGCAATTCAATGCGGCCAAGAGTAATTCGTAGCGGCCAAGTGCAACTCAATGCGGCCAAATGCAATTCGATGCGGCCAAGTGCAATTTAACGCGACCAAAAGCAATTCGATGCTGCTAAGAGTAATTCGTAGCAGCCAAGTGCAATTCGATGCGGCCAAAAGCAATTCGATGCAGCCAAGAGTAATTCGTAGCGGCCAAGTGCAATTCGATGCGACCAAAAGCAATTCGATGCAGCCAAGAGTAATTCGTAGCGGCCAAGTGCAATTCAATGCGGCCAAATGCAATTCGATGCGGCCAAGAGTAGTTCAATACCGTCAAATGCAATTTGATGCGGCCAAGTGCAATTCGACGCTGCCAAAAGTAATTCGATGCGGCCAAGTGCAATTCTTTGCGACCAAGAATAATTATGTGCGGCCAAGAGTAATTCTTCGCGTCCAGGAGTAATTCTTTGCGGCCAAGAGTAATTCTTCGCGGCTTCGTGGCCAAGAGTAATTCATTACAACCAATAGTAATTCTTCGCATCAGATTCTTTTTTTTTTAACTAATAGGTAAAAAAACAAAATTATTGTTCATTACAACTTGAGCCGTTGGTTTAGATGATTTGGAGTTTCATGATCTGTCTGAAATTGAAGATTGTAGATTTTTTTTTTTGGAGCCTTTTGGATAAACAGAGTTTCAAACTCTACTCCTTACTTGGTTATATGTAATTTTGGAACTATTTTGCTTTTCTATTTTTCTAGGTGGGTTAAAGAAATAAGTGCGATAGAGGTGTCACTTTTGAGTGAGTGGACGTTCAAAAAATTGAATTTGAGTTGGAATCCCGTATGATTATACATTCTTAATATCTCTGATGTTATCTCTGAATGCAACTAACAGAATTAAACAGATTTGGTAACATTTGTTGTGTTAGACTATTTATGAACTTGGTTAGATGGACCATGTTTGAAGCTTATTCTTAAAATGAAAATTTCCGAGAAGTAGATTTTGTTGGGAGAAGAATTTTTTTTCTAATTCACGGTTATTTGTAATGCTTCTCTGGCATGAGGTGAGACCATATGCATAAATGGGATTCACCCATGTGAAATGGCGTTAAAAAAAACCGTTATATCCACACAAAAAACTTCAAAAAAATAAGGGTTGATACTTCATTTAGACTATTTTTAAAAAGCATTGCGCCGGGCAATTACTAGTTATTCATAAAGATAGAAACATAACAAGTTTCTTCTTTTATCTGAAAAAACATCTCAAGTCACAATTACTATACTATTTCCATATTAAAATAGTTTATGGGGTAAAAATGAAATTGGAGCCGCCAAGAAAATTAGTTTTCAAGAAAATGATTTTTAAAATATTTATCTCAGATTACTATTCCAAAATAAATAAATAAAAATTTGGACCACTTGAAAGATTTTTAGAAATTGTTTTGGACCTATTTCAGTTATTTTTGAACTTCAAATGGAAGTAGTACAGGCCCAATGAAGTCTAAAGAAGCCTAAAAGGCCCAACTCGAAAACCCAATTTCTGACCCAAAAGTTCGACATTGCATCCATGAGGTTGTACTTTGCGGCCGAAGATAAAAGTTAGTGTCCCATGTTTAAAATTTTGCGGCCATGACGTAAAAGTTAGCGGTCGGAGTGTAAAAGTTTGCGGCCAGTATTGCAAAACATTGTGGTCATGACGTAAAAGTTTGTGGCCATGATACTCGAATTAGAATGATTCCTTCAAGAAGCTGCTATCATGATTCATGAAGCCACCGACACCACCTCCAATGGCTATGCATGCAATTCAACCTCCTTTTTTATAATCGGATGTCCAAGCCAACTTGTGCGTACCTCGATTCATTTTAGGGCCTTGAAGTTAACAACCGGGTAAACCCTTTAACGGCCCCAAGGTGTGTATATGTTTGGCCTCTGTTGGATTCGAACATTCAACATCATGGAGGACAATCACTTATTAGTTTTTTTATGTTCACTTGGCCGAATCCCTTGAGATTAGTGTTATGTTTTTTGCAGCAAAAACTATCAATTTTTACGAGAGTTTAATTAATAATTTTACATCTGTAATAAGCATGTTTATCCGCTTCTACTGGAATTCGTAATCTAAAACACAAAACAAAATTTAACCTTATAACTCAAAATTTGTTCCCACAATTATCGCAAACATCTCTATAATTAACTAATGGTGTTAATCAAATTTTTTTTTTTTTTAACCAAAGAAGGTGCTTGGTTCTGTTCAATGTGATGTAGTGTTAGATATGAATAAATCACATGCCAGGTTTATTTTTGTCGAATTCGACTGCATGTTGAGAGTGAGGGATGATGTTGTGCATATTCGGACTGTCCGTCTCGGCAATCAACGATCCAGATTGCATGGTGTTGTGCGTAATCTCAACCGTCCATGCGTCTCGGCAATCCGAACCGTTGATTGTCGAGACGGATAGACCGTATGTGCACACCACCCCCAATCCGGGGGTGCATATAGAAGCTTCTTCTTCTTCTTCTTTTTTTGGAGCTAGTGGCATATAGAAGTTGATGTTGGAAAAAATAAATAATACTGTATTATTCTAATGTGCTCGTGCGACCTAACTTGTTCAAAAAATATTGAATTGCATTGTTATTGGTAAAGTAATAGATTGAGTCTTGCTAATCAATTTATGCGATTTACTTGGAAACATGTAGTTTCTCTATTGGGTATAGTAGTTTTCCAATATTATTTGGCAGGATTAAATCCCAACCATCCATTTTCTAAACTTTTCCTTATGGGAAGGAAAACTTATTGTAGAGGAGTAGTCCCCTCTTAGATTATTTCAAGTTGTTAATTATTTGTAAAAAGGGGCTTATGATCAAGTAGAATTCCATCGGTTCTGAGTGTTTGGCGCCTGTATCTAAAATCGACCCTTGTAGGGAAGTAGCGTAAAATTGCGTGAGAGAATTTTTTTATTTTTTTGTCATTTGTTAATTCTAATCTACTCAATCCTAGGAGACTTGGAGAGAGAGATGAGTGCTTACGGGAAATTTTAAAAGGAGAGAAAGTTTGGAATTTTTTTTTGACCTTCTATATTTGACTTATGGTATAATCAATAATGTGAAGCGTAGAAAAGAGCCTGTATCTAAAATCGACCCTTGTAGGGAAGTAGCGTAAAATTGCGTGAGAGATTTTTATTTTTATTTTTTTGTCATTTGTTAATCCTAATCTACTCAATCCTAGGGGACTTGGAGAGAGGGATGAGTGCTTATGGGAAATTTTAAAAGGAGAGAAAGTTTGAAATTTTTTTTTGACCTTTTATATTTGACTTATGGTATAATCAATAATGTGAAGTGTAGAAAAGAACAAAAAATATTTATGAGAGAGTAGTCAAGGAAGTACTTTCTTTCAATCTACTCCAATAATACATATACAATTATTTGTTATGTACATATTACATCGGATGCGAGACAACTCTCTAGGTTTTCTTGCTTGAAAAATACTGATGAATTTCTTTCTAGTTGTGTGTGAAGAATTTTCCACCTCCTTCATTCTTGATTGATTTTTGTGAGATATCTCTAAGATTGTGGGAAGCGGATACTCTCCGGTCCATGTTTAGGATTGGAAGAGACAATTGCAATATGAACTTTTTTTTTTTTTTTTTGATAATTGCAATATGAACCGTTCAATGCTATATAATCAATGGTTCGGATCTGCTCAGAGACTCTTTGCTGGAAGAATTGAATTCTTCATGCGAAGAGTCCCAGAAAAAATCCAAACTATTGAATTCCGTAGAGATCCGACCCTTTTTGCTTAACGATTAAGCCCGATTCAAAAGTATCCAATTCCGCGATACGTGGGTAACTAGGAACCGAAGGTACTGTAGTGCACCCTAGTATAGTGTGGCACCCCAGTGCACTACAGCACCCCGGATCCGGGTAATCCGGGTAACCAACCACCATGTGCAATTATGCATCACATGTTGAGCCCAATTTCACAAATACCCGAAACAGACCCCTCCTATGGGTTCTACTCCACTAAAAATGCAGCCATATTTCCCTAAAAGTGAACAACAGCTGATGTTTTAAAAAAACGAGCAAAATTGAGGCTCACACATGCTTATAAGTTTCAGCCGTGTTACGTTCACTGCTCAACATTTTATCATCCGTCTCGGCAATTAATGGTCCGGATTTTAAAAATCTCCTTCAAGGAAGAGTTTAAAATTCGGACCGTCCAAAACACTTTTAGACAGTAAAATTGAGAGCGGTGAATGAAGCAATCAATATTAAGAGGTGGGCATAGACTCTTTGTATAAGCTTTCTAGAAATGATGCTGTGACCCTCCAGACAAGCCGGACAAGCCGAAGTAACCACCGCCCTGAAGAGGAATCGAACCCTGCCCACTTCTAGGCAAAGCCCTTCTCCTTCCACTGAGGCATGCCCACGGGTGCCCCTCATAGTTGGGAACATATAAAATTAATCATGTGTCATAAACAAATTATTCCCTTGTTGTGATGTAATCGATAGAAAATTTGAAAAAATCTATCTGACATCATTAAATCTTAATCGCAGAAGACCACACTGTCCTTTTGTGACTTGTGAAAATATCCTCTCACAGGCTAAAAAAAATATAATTCGGTCCAAAGTAATTAGGATTTAATGATGAACCCAAACATATATGTCAATTTATGTACTACTAAGTTTCGTGCATATAAAATCTGAGTTTAATCCAAAAACGAGGACAAAGTAATTCTTCAGTTCATCATCTTCTCTCTCCCTCATTTATTTCGTTGGGATCCATCAGAGATCTGAACCATAGAAATATGTATTCCTTTGACTGGGGCTGTTCAGCAAATGAATCGAAGTGCCCAATTTTCACCAAATCAAACCAAATCGAGGTATGCTATGGACGGATACGAATCTAAAAATACTAATTCTGATGGATCCGGATTGGTTCGATTCGGTTTCGCTTAATCCGCCTAATCCGCAATATTCCTATTTATTTTCCGAAGGTTATGGATGATGTTGAGTAATTTGAACAAAATATCATAGGTAATAAAGTAACAAACATGTATTCTATGTTGTTTTTATGTTTTGTGTTGAAAATGTTAATAACCTTCTCTATATTTTTGGTACATTAGAATCTGAATCAAGTTCATGGTCTAGTCCAGCTCCAAGTTCGAGTGTTATTGACGTCTAATAGTTTATCTTTAAACTTAAGGTGGATGAATGTAACTTAATTCTAAGTAATGTTAGTTTAGACTTTTTTGAATTTTTGGCGGACTTGAAGTTTTGGGACTTTATTTTTTCAATTTTTTGGTGCATATAAAATAAATAAGTCGCGCTCCATCACCTTTAGAAGTTCAGATGAAGGATACCTCACCCGCGGTGACACTGGCAGTATTCACCGCCTTACAAAGACAAGCTAATACTATGCAAGGAATAATCGAAACCTTGCAAGATCAACTGGAAGTTATAACCCAAGGGTTAACGCACGCAACACAAATGAATGGGAAGTTAAATAAATAACTCGCCAATTTAGACGAAAGTCCATCTGAAGAACAAAAAAAGGGATGGTAACACCAATCCCGAAAAGAGGCGGTCGACTCGCATCTAAAGAGATCAAACAATCTCTCCCAAGAAGCCCTTCTATGGAGGCAAATCCAAATCGAGGGGTTGATTAAGCAAGTTAAAGGAAAAGCTACCACTACTGTGGAAAAGTTAATCCAAGTTACCGATTCTCCTTTCATAGCCAAGATAATAAGGCCCCCACTCCCAAGGGAGTTCGAGATGCCGCAAATGGCGACATTTAATGGTTCCACGTACCCAGTGGATCATTAAGAGACATACAGATCTCTAACACATCTCCAGGCAATATCAGATGAGGTCATGTGCCGAGCCTTCCCTGTTATACTAAGGGGAAGCGCACACACGAGGTTCTACAAGCTCCTACAGAGCAGCATAAGCAACCTCAAAGAGCTCAATGAAAGCCTTGCAAGCTCAAACGACGTAGCCAAAGCTATGCAATAAAAAAAGCTTACGAAAAATTTACAAGCTCAAACGACGTAGCTAAGGCTATGCAATAAAAAAAGCTTAGGAAAAAATTTCAAACTCATAGACGTAGCACGGCTATGCAATAAAAGAAGCTCAGGAAAAATTTTCAAGCTCAAACGACGTAGCTAAGGCTATGCAATAAGAGAAGCACTGGAAAAATTTCCAAGCTAAAAAGATGTAGCTAAGGCTATGAAATAAAAGAAGCTTAGGAAAAATTTTCAAGCTCAAACGACGTAGCTAAGGCTATGCAATAAAAGAAGCTCTATTTCCAAGCTCAAACGACGTAGCTAAGGCTATGCAATAAAAGAAGCTCTGGAAAAATCTTCAAGCTCAAACGACGTAGCTAATGCTATGTAATAAAAGAAGCTCTGGAAAATTTCAAACCTCAAACGATGTAGCTAAGGTTATGTAATAAAAGAAGGTCTGAAAAAATTTTCAAGCTCAAACGACGTAACTAAGGCTATATAATAAAAGATGCTCAAGAAATTTTTTTAAGCTCAAATGACGTAGCTAAGGCTATGCAATAAAAGAAGTTTGAGAAAAATTTCCAAACTAAAACGACGTAACTAAAGCTATGCAATAAAAGAAGCTTAGGAAAAATTTTCAAGCTCATAGACGTAGCACGACTATGCAATAAAAGAAGCTCAAGAAAAATTTTCAAACTCAAACGACATATCTAAGGCTATGCAATAAAAGAAGGTCTGAAAAAATTTCAAAGCACAAAAGACGTAACTAAGGCTCTGAAATAAAATAAGTTTAGGAAAAATTTTCAAGCTCAAATGACGTAGTTAAGGCTATGCAATAAAAGAAGCTCTATTTTTAAGCTTAAACGACGTACCTAAGGCTATGCAATAAAAGAAGTTCTGGAAAAATTCCCCAGCTCAAACGACGTAGCTAATGCTATGTAATAAAAGAAGCTTTGGAAAATTCTCAAGCTCAAACGACGTAGTTAAGGTTATGTAATAAAAAAAGCTCTGAAAAAATTTCCAAGCTCAAACGACGTACCTAAGGCTATGTAATAAGAGAAATTCAGGAAAAAATTTCAAGCCCAAATGAAGTAGCTAAGGCTATGCAATAAAAGAAGCTTAGAAAAAATTTCCAAGCTCAAACGACGTAGTTAAGACTGCAATAAAAGAAGGTTAGGAAATTTTTTTAAGTTCATAGACGTAGCACGGCTATGCAATAAAAGAAGTTCAAGAAAAATTTTCAAGCTCAAACGACGTAGCTAAAGCTATGCAATAAAAGAAGCTCTGGAAAAATTTTAAAACTCAAAAGACATAGCTAATGCTATGTAATAAAAGAAGATTTGGAAAATTTCCAAGCTCAAACAACTTAGTTAAGGCTATGTAATTAAAGAAGTTTATGAAAAATTTCCAAACTTAAACGACGTAGCTAAGGCTATGCAATAAAAGAAGATCTGAAAAAATGTCCAAGCTAAAAAGATGTAGCTAAGGCTATGAAATAAAAGTACCTTAGGAAAAATTTCCAAACTCAAACAACGTAGCTAAGGCTATACAATAAAAGAAACTCTATTTCCAAGCTCAAACGACGTATCTAAGGCTATGCAATAAATTAAAGAAGCTCTATTTTCAAGCTCAAATGACGTAGTTAAGGCTATGCAATAAATGAAGTTCTGAAAATATTTCCAAACTCAAACGACGTAGCTTATGCTATGTAATAAAAGAAGCTCTGAAAAATTTTCCAGTTCAAACGACGTAGCTAAGGCTATGCAATAAAAGAAGTTCAAGAAAAATTTTCAAGTTCGAACGACGTAGTTAAGGCTATGCAATAAAAAAAGTTCTGAAAAAATTTTAAAGCTCAAAAGACGTAGCTAAAGCTATGAAATAAAAGAAGCTTAGGAAAAATTTCCAAGTTCAAACGAAATAGCTAAGGCTATGCATTAAAAGAAGTTCTCTTTCCAAGCTCAAACGACGCAGCTAAGACTATGCAATAAAAGAAGGTCTGGAAAAATTTCAAAGCTCAAACGACGTAGCTAATTCTATGTAATAAAAGAAGTTCTGGAAAATTTCCAAACTCAAACGACGTAGCTAATTCTATGTAATAAAAGAAGTTCTGGAAAATTTCCAAACTCAAACGACGTAGCTAAGACTATGTAATAAAAGAAGCTCTGAAAAATTTTCCTAACTCAAACGACGTTGCTAAGGCTATGCAATAAAAGGCGGTTAGGAAAAAATTTCAAACTCAAACGACGTAGCTAAGGCTATGAAATAAAAGAAACTTAGGAAAAAATTTCAAATTCATAGACGTAGCACGGCTATGCAATAAAAGTAGCTCAAGAAAAATTTTCAAACTCAAACGACGTAGTTAAAACTATGCAATAAAAGAAGCACTGGAAAAATTTCTAAGCTCAAACGACGTAGCTAAGGTTATGAAATAAAAGAAGTTTAGGAAAAATTTCAAAACTCAAACGACGTAGCTAAGGCTATACATTAAAAAAAGCTCTATTTCAAAGCTCAAACGACGTAGATAAGGCTATGCAATAAAAGAAGCTCTAGAAAAATTTTCAAACTTAAACGACGTAGTTAAGGATACGTAATAAAAGAAGCTCTAGAAAATTTTCAAACTCAAACGACGTACCTAAGGCTATGTACTAAAAGAAACTCTGAAAAAAATTTCAAGCTTAAACGACGTAGTTAAGGCTATGTAATAAGAGAAGCTCAGGAAAAATTTTCAAGCTCAAACGACGAAGCTAAGGCAATGCATTAAAAGAAGCTTAGAAAAAAATTTCAAGATCGATCAAACGACGTAGTTAAGATTATGCAATAAAAGAAGTTTAGGAAACAAATTTTCAAGCTCGTAGACGTAGCACGGCTATGCAATAAAAGAAATTCAAGAAAAATTTTCATGCTCAAACGACGTAGTTAAGACTACGCAATAAAAGAAGCTCTGAAAAAATTTCAAAACTCAAACGACGTAACTAATGCTATGTAATAAAAGAAGATCTGAAAAATTTCACAGCTCAAACGACGTAGCTAAGGCTATGTAATAAAAGAAGTTCTAAAAAAAATTTCAAGCTTAAACGACGTAGCTAAGGCTATGTAATTAAAGAAACTTAGGAAAAATTTCAAAGTTTAAAGACGTAGCTAAGGCTATGCAATAAAAGAAGTTCTGGAAAAATTTCAAAGCTAAAAAGATGTAGCTAAGGCTATGAAATAAAAGAAGCTTAGAACAAATTTTCAAGTTCAAACGACGTAGTTAAGGCTACACAATAAAACAAGCTCTATTTCCAAGCTAAGTAAGGCTATGCATTAAAAGATACTCTACTTCCAATCTCAAACGACGTAGCTAAGGCTATGCAATAAATGAAACTCTGGAAAAATTTCAAAGTTTAAACGACGTAGCTAAGGTTTTGCAATAAAAGAAGTTCTAGAAAAATTTTAAAGCTAAAAAATGTACCTAAGGCTATGAAATAAAAGAAACTTAGGAAGAATTTCCAAAATCAAACTACGTAATTAAGGCTACACAATAAAACACGCTCTATTTCCAAGCTAAAATGACGTAGCTAAGGCTATGCATTAAAATAAACTCTATTTCCAAGCTCAAACGACGTAGTTAAGGCTATGTAATAAATGAAGCTTTGGAAAAATTTCAAAACTCAAACGACGTCGCTAATGCTATGAAATAAAAGAAGCTCTGGAAAATTTTCAAGCTCAAACGACGTAGGAAAGGTTATGTAATGAATGAATCTCTGAAAAAATTTCAAAATCAAACGACGTAGCTAAGGCTACACAATAAAAGAAGGTCAGGAAAAATTTCCAAACTCAAACGAAGCAGGTAAGGCTATGCAATAAAACAAGTTTAGAAAAAATTTCCAAGCTGAAACTACGTAGCTAAGGCTATGGAATAAAAGAAGCTTAAGAAAAATTTTCAAGCTTATAGACGTAGCACGGCTATGCAATAAAAGAAGTTCAAGAAAAAATTTCAAGTTCAAACGGCGTAGTTAAGGCTATGCAATAAAAGAAGTTCTGGAAAAATTTTAAAGCTCAAAAGACGTAGCTAAGGCTATGAAATAAAAGAAGCTTAAGAAAAATTTCTAAGCTCAAATGACGTAGCTAAGGCTATGCAATAAAAAAAGTTTTATTTCTAAGCTCAAACGACATAGCTAAGGCTATGCAATAAAAGAAGCTCTGGAAAAATTTTCAAACTCAAACGATGTAGCTGAGCCTATGCAATAAAAGAAATTTAGAAAAAAAATTCAAACTCAAACGACGTAGCTAAGACTATGCAATAAAAGAAGTTTAGTAAAAATTTTCTAGTTCATAGACGTAGCACGGCTATGCAATAAAAGAATCTCAAGAAAAATTTTAAAACTCAAATGACGTAACTAAGGTTGTGCAATAAAATAAGCTCTGGAAAAATTTCAATACTCAAACGATTTAGCTAATACTATGTAATAAAAGAAGATCTGGCAAATTTCCAAGCTCAAACGACTTAGCTAAGGCTATGTAACAAAAGAAGTTCTGAAAAATTTTCAAGTTCAAACGACATAGCTAAGGCTATGTAAGTAAAGAAACTTAGGAAAAATTTCAATGTTTAAACGACGTAGCTAAGGCTATGCAATAAAAGAAACTCTGAAAAAAATTCAAAGCTAAAAAGATGTAGCTAAGGCTATGAAATAAAAGAAGCTTAGGAAAATTTTCAAATTCAAACGGCGTAGTTAAGGCTACACAATAAAACAAGCTCTATTTCCTAGCTAAAACGACGTAGGTAAGACTATGCATTAAAAGAAACTCTGTTTTCAAACTCAAACGACGTAGCTAAGGCTATGCAATAAATGAATCTCTTGAAAAATTTCAAAGTTTAAACGATGTAGCGAAGGTTATACAATAAAAGAAGTTCTGGAAAAATTTCAAAGCTAAAAAGATGTAGCTAAGGCTACGAAATAAAAGAAGCTTAGGAAAAATTTCCAAGTTCAAATGACGTAGTTAAGGCTACACAATAAAACAAGCTCTATTTCCAAGTTAAAACGACGTAGGTAAGGCTATGCATTAAAAGAGACTCTATTTCCAAGCTCAAACGGCGTAATTAAGGCAATGCAATAAATGAATCTCTGGAAAAATTTCCAAACTCAAACGACATAGCCAATGCTATGTAATAAAATAAACTCTGGAAAATTTACAAACTCAAACGACGTAGTTAAGACTTTGTAATAAAAGAAATTCTGAAAAAAATTTTAAACTCAAACGACATAGCTAAGGCTATGTAATAAAAGAAGCTTAGGAAAAATTTCCAAACTCAAACTACGTATCTAAGGCTATGCAATAAAAGAAACTTAGGAAAAATTTTCAAACTCATAGACGTAGCACGGCAATGCATTGAAAGAAGTTCAAGAAAAATTTTCAAACTCAAACGACGTAATTAAGGCTATGCAATAAAAGAAATTCTGGAAAAATTTTCAAACTCAAACGACGTAGCTAAGGCTATGAAATAAAAGAAGTTTAGGAAAAATTTTCAAACTCAAACGACGTAGCTAAGGCTATGCAATAAAAGAAACTCTATTTCCAAGCTCAAACGACGTAGTTAAGGCTATGCAATAAAAGAAGCTCTGAAAAAATTTCCCAACTCAAACGACGTAGTTAAAGTTACGTAATAAAAGAAGCTCTGGAAAATTTCCAAGCTCTAACGACGTAGCTAAGGCTATGTAATAAAAGAAACTCTGAAAAAAATTTCCAAGCTCAAACGACATAGGTAAGGCTATGAAGTAAAAGAAGCTCAGGAAAAATTTGCAAAGTCAAACGACGTAATTAAGGCTATGCAATAAAAGAAGTTTTGAAATTTTTTTCAAACTCAGACAATGTAGCTAAGGTTATGCAATAAAAGAAGTTCTGAAAAAAATTTCAAGCTCAGACGACGTAGCTAAGGCTATGCAATAAAAGAAGTTTTTAAAAAATTTCCATAATCAAACGATGTAGTTAAGGCTATGTAATAAAAGAAACTCTGAAAAAATTTCCATGCTCAAATGACGTAGTTAAGGCTATAAAATAAAAGAAGTTCTGGAAAAATTTTCAAGCTCAAACGACGTAGCTAAGGCTATGCAATAAAAGATCTGAAAAATTTCCAAGCTCAAACGACATAGCTAAGGCTATGCAATAAAAGAAGCTCTGGAATTTTTTTTTGCTCAATCGATTTAGCTATGGCTATGCAATAAAAGAAGTTCTGAAAAAAATTTCAAGCTCAAACGACGTAGTTAAGGTTATGTAATAAATGAAGCTGTAAAAGAAGTTCTTGAAAAATTTTCAAGCTCAAACGATGTAGCTAAGGTTATGCAATAAAAGAAGCTCTGGAAAAAATTTCAAGCTCAAACGACGTAGTTAAGGCTATGCAATAAAAGAAGCTCTACAAAATTTTCCAAACTCAAACGACGTAGCTAAGGCTATGCAATAAAAGAAGCTCTGAATAAATTTCCAAACTCAAACGACGTAGCTAAGGTTATGCAATAAAAGAAACTCTGAAAAAAATTTCAAGCTCAAACGACGTAACTAAGGCTATGCAATATAAGAATATCTGGAAAGGTTATGCAATAAAAAAAGTTCTGAAAAATTTTCCAAGCTCAAACAACGTAGGTAAGGCTATGCAATAAAAGAAGTTTAGGAAAAAATTCCAAGTTCAATCAACGTAGCTAAGGCTATATATATCTTTACTGTACCAAGTTTTAAGAATTGGCAAAATCTGCAAAAATCAGTATCTATAACACAACTATAACATGCACAAAGACTGTCGAATCCGCCATAACTTGGTGCAAAGTGATAGTACGCTTTCATTGAACTTGTACCTTTCATGGTCATATTTTTAAAAAAAAAACAACCTCTAAAATACCACTAAAAGTGATCTCATCGAGGTCATTCCTACCAGTCATTAGGAAAAACAAAGTTCAAAAGTCAGCCAGCCATCCACCTCCTTACCATAAAGCAGGACAAGTGGAAATCGTTGCATGACTACACCACCTGATGGATAACATGGACGACAATGTCTCCATAGCAGCCTACCTTACTAGGCTAAGCTCGGGTTAATTCCTTATTCAAGAACCCCCTCAAACCATGGCTGAGCTCACGCTCAGAGCTCAAAAATGCCTTAATATTGAGAACGCCCTGAACGCCTAGCGTTCAAGGTTCGATTACTCAAATAAAACATCAATCTCGAAGGGAACGAGAGGAGAGATCCACCACCCTAAGGCACCGAGGATCAAATGCGACGCCCAGGCTCATGCACACTCAACATTAGCAAACAAAAATGCTCCATCAACATTAATTCGATTACGGATCAATTTGCACTTTGCAAAACTCAAGTATCCAACGGACATCTTTTTGGAAGAGCAAAGCTTGCCACCCACATTACCTCTGCGGTTTAAAGCATCCGTACAGGCCAACAAGATTGGCTAACTCCTATAGAAATAATAGGATCCAACCAGCAAGACTGCTTGGGCTATTGACTCTGCTCCTCAAACATTAACAAGGTTGATCAGATTGTCAATCCATCATGTCCCAAGGGGCAACCAGTCATAGAGCCAACGGCCCACATGAAACAATTACACAATTTACAAGTGCCAAGCTGTTTTCCCAACACCTTAACACTTGGGGGAGTAGGGAAGTATGCCAAAGCTCAAAGAGCTTTGGAAGCAAGCCTAAGCTCGACCGACAAAGCTGACACAGCCATAAAAAGCTTACGGAGCTTCGACAACCAATGGATAAAGTCCAGTCCCAAGGGAATTAAATCCTCCTGAAAAGATTGGGCACAGCCCGCGCACCTCAACCAAAAGTTAAAAGCAACATAAGTGTTAGAAACTTAAGCATGACCAGCAAGCCTGCTTGGTCACAGCTCCAAAATTAGACTAAGCAAAAAGTCAGATTGAACAACCAAGGTCGGCTCAGAAGAATATAGTTGATAAAGCATGTGATGTTCTCCATAAAGCAAGTCCAAGGGCAAAATTGTCACGACAATAGCAGTGAATGAGTAACTCACTTCTACGGAAACATGAAAATTTCTAAGGAAATACACAGATAAAAGCTTAGGCTCGTTTAGAGAGCTGAGCATGAAAGACAACATCATCTGATCATCTTCGAGGATTGACATGGCGCCATCATCAGCCTGGCTATGTGGACCACCAAGTTACTCCAACAAAGGATCTTGATCGTCTAAGGTGGTTGAAACACCTCCTACGGGAGGTGACAAACATAAAATATCCTAAGGGATAACCCAGGAGAGTACCTCAAGATGAGTACCCCAATTGGACAATAAAGCCAAGCCCGTCAACAATCCCAAGGGATAAGAATTAAGGCCATCTCGGCCAACACATAAGCGCATGACGAAGAAGTTTAGCTAAGAGTCCTAAAGGATAAGCTCAACAAGTACCGCGGCATAGCCTAGTACATTAAACCAGCTTGGCACCCAAAGGAAACCAGCTCGGCATACATGTCCAAGAAGACTTAGTAAGTCACCCCCAAGAGACATCCTATGGACATGCTTACAAGATTCTTCGGGATCAGCGCGATAACCAAGATGCTAATCATGGACATTATCCTAAAAGGATTAAGAGTCCTAAAGCAAGGGGAAAGATAATGGCCATGTCACGACCACGATTTTGAACATAAATAAATATTCCATTTCAACATAAGATCCTTGCGTTTTATAGATAATACCCAAAAGAGTCCCCAAGTTTAGAATTTATACAACATTGACACACCGGCCCCAAAATAAACTTAAGTACTTGTACGAACAACTCATTAAGTTACAATCAGTTTAGTCAAAAGAATTT
>JAOTQK010046347.1:0-15780 GCA_025642025.1 Rhododendron ferrugineum | reverse complement strand
TGAATATGAAGTCTTTTCATTGTCGTCTATGGAGCCTTGTTTCTACAGCCTTGGAGTTGATGAATCTGTTTCGTATGACCACTTATGTTGGAGTACTAGTTTGGTGTTGAAATAAGTAGTATTTGTTTTTTCATCCTTGAAGCATGGGAGTATTGATGATATGGGTGAGTTTGTGGTTAGTGTTAGGAACTTGGGACAGTTACATGTTTAATTTTATACAACGATGATCATCAAATATGCTGTAGAGGTTTGGAATTTCTTAGACGACTTCATACCCTTAGTTACGGTGGTCATCTTATTTGATAAGATTATTCATGCTTTAGAAACTGGATTAGATGAAAAATAAACTGATTTGGAAAACAGTTAGGAAGTATGTAATCCAAAGCATTGCTAATGAATTGTTAAGAGAGGTTTTGGGTCTTGGATAATCGACAGATTAAATTTCATGAGGACGTGAGTTTGTTTGGAGTTCTAGATAATTGCATACATTAATTGGATGTCAATGTAGGATGTTGTTTACAGATTAATTTAGATATTACGGCTCCCATATGAATGTCAAGGATTGAGCGATAGTAGACCTGCTTACTATCTCAACGCGTTGTGTTGTTATTTAAGTGAACTACACGTTGGGTTATTCGGTGAATCGGTGCAGTTATGTGTGGAGGTGATTGTCGGACTTCACTGTGCAAGTGTATCAGTTCTGTCTTTGTTTTGTCTAAATTTGGGGTGAATTAATACAGGTAGTGGTACTCGCTAACTTTTTAGCGTAGGATATATGATATTTGTCTAGGTATCACTGTAGAAAGTTGTGATTCGGCTTTGCAAAAGGAGAAATTGAGTTGTCGCTATGTTGGGTATTTTGTGGTTTTGGACAAGGTTGGTGGGGTTGTCTATATTTTGGACATTGGTTGGGCTAGTGTTCGTAATATTTTTTGTGTACCTATAGAGATGATGTATGTGCATAATATATTCCATGTGATTGATTACGAGCTGTTCATGTTTGAGATTATTTAATCTATGATGAGAAAACCCGTAGAGATTTTGGATATTAAGGAGAAGGTGTTTTGCGACAAAACGATTCTATTGGTCAATGTACTGTGGCACAATCATGCGATTGAAGAAGCCACTTAGGAACGTGAGCGTGGTGAGGAGATGCGCGAGAAGTAATCTACATTCGTATGAATGATGTTAGTGCGCAATTTCAAGGACGAAATTTATTTAACGGGTGGGGGGATGTTACGGACTAGCATTTTTAATCAATTAATTCTATTACCATTTCTAATTGGTGTTATGGTGGGGTCCAAATTAATTATTTTGGGGGTGATGTGTTTTGGTTTGGAGGATTTAGTCGAATATGATGATGTGATAGAGAAATTGCTTTCAATATACATAGTATACTGCAAACGTAGAAGTATCGGATAGTTATTAAGCAGTCGGTGAATATGAAGTCTTGTCATTGTCGTCTACGGAGCCTTATTTCTACAGCCTTGGAGTTGATGAATCTGTTTCGTATGGCCATTTATGTTGGAGTACTAGTTTGGTGTTGAAATAAGGAGTATTTGTTTTGTCATCCTTGAAGCCTGGGAGTATTGACGATAAGGGTGAGTTTGTGGTTAGTGTTGGGAACTTGGGACAGTTACTTATTTAATTTCATACAACGATGATTATCAAATATGCTCTAGAGGTTTGGAATTTCTTAGACGACTTCATACCCTTAGTTACGGTGGTCATCTTCTTTGATAAATTTTTTCATGCTCTAGAAACTGGGTTAGATGAAAAATAAACTGATATGGAATAGAGTTAGGAAGCAAGTAGTCCAAAGCATCACTAATGAATTGTTAGAGAGGTTTTGGGTCTTGGATAATCGAGAGATTAAATTTCATGAGGACGTGAGTTTGTTTGGAATTCTAGATAATTGCATACATTAATTGGATGTCAACGTAAGATGTTGTTTACAGATTAATTTAGATATTACGACACTCATATGAATGTCAAGGATTGAGCGATAGTAGACAAGCTTACTAACTCAACGTGTTGTGTTGTTATTTAAGTGACCTACACGTGTTATTCGGCGAATCGGTGCAGTTATGTGTGGAGGTGATTGTCGGCCTTCACTGTGCAAGTTTATTAGTTGTGCCTTCGTTTTGTCTAAATTTGGGGTGAATTAATACAGGTAGTGGTACTTGCTAACTTTTTAGCGTTGGATATATGATATTTGTCTAGGTATCACTATAGAAAGTTGTGATTCGGCTTTGCAAAAGGAGAAATTGAGTCGTCGCTATGTTGGGTCTTTTGTGGTTTTGGACATGGTTGGTGGGGTTGTCTATATTTTGGACATTGGTTAGGCTAGAGTTCGTAATATTTTTTGTGTATCGATAGAGACGATGTATGTGCATAATATGTCCCATGTGATTGATTACGAGCTGTTCATATTTGAGATTATTTCACCAATGATGAGAAACTCATGGAGATTTTGGATATTAAGGAGAAGGTGTTTCACGACAAAACGATTCTATTGCTCAAAGTCTTGTGGCATAGTCGTGCGATTGAAGAAGCCACTTAGGAGCGTGAGCGTGGTGAGGAGATGCGCGAGAAGTAACCCACATTCGTATGAATGATGTTAATGCGCAATTTCGAGGATGAAATATATTTTACGGAGTTGGGGGGTTTTTACGGCCTAGCATTTTGAATTAATTAATTAATTATATTTTCATTATTAATTGGTGTTAAGGTTAGGTCCAAATTAATTTTTTTGCGGGTGATGTGTTTTGGTTTGGAGGATATATTCTAATATGATGATGAGATACAAAAATTACTTTCAACATACATAGTATTCTGCAAACGTAGAAGTATCAGATAGTAACAAATAAGTCGGTGAATATGAAGTATTTTCATTGTCGTCTATGGAGCCTTGTTTCTACATCCTTGGAGTTGATGAATCTGTCTCGTATGACCATTTATGTTGGAGTACTAGTTTGGTGTTGAAATAAATAGTCTTTGTTTAGTCATCCTTGAATCAACGGAGTATTGATGAAAATGGTGAGTTTGTGGTTAGTGTTGGGATCTTGGGATATTTGCTTTCGAGGTCAGTTACATATTTAATTTCATACTCTAGAGGTTTTGAATTTCTTGGACGAATTGATACCCTTAGTTACGGTGGTCATCTTCTTTGGTAAGATTATTCATGCTGTAGAAGCTGGATTAGATGAAAAAAAAACTGATATGGAATACTGTTAGGAAGTAAGTAGTCTAAAGCATCACTAATGAATTGTTAGGGAGGTTTTGGGTCTTGGATAATCGAGAGATTCAATTTCATGAGGATGTGAGTTTGTTTGGAAATCTAGATAATTGCATACATTAATTGGATGTCAATGTAAGATGTTGTTCACAGAGTAATTTAGAGATTACGACTCTCATGAATGTCAAGGATTGAGTGATAGTAGACCAGCTTACTAAGTCAACGTGTTGTGTTGTTATTTAAGTGACCTACACGTTGGGTTATTCGGCGAATCGGTGCAGTTATGTGTGGTGGTGATTGTCGGACTTCACTGTGCAAGAGTATTAGTTGTGTCATCGTTTTGTCTAACTTTGGGGTGCATTAATACATGTAGTGGTACTCACTAACTTTTGAGCGTAGGATATATGATATTTTTCAAGGTATCACCATGGAAAGTTGTGATTTGGCTTTGCAGAAGGAGAAATTTATTCAATGTATTAGATGTGGTTTTGGACAAGTTTGGTATGGTGGCATATCTTTTAGACGCTGGTAATGCTAGAGTTCGTAATATTTTTCCTGTATCGATAGAGACGATGTGTGTGCATAATATGTCCCATGTGATTGATTCGAGCTCTTCATGTTTGAGATTATTTAACCTAAGATGAGTAACCTGAAGAGATTCTGGATATTTAGGAGAATGTGTTTCGCGGTAAAACGATTCTATTGGTCAAAGTAGTTTGGCACAATCATGCGATTGAAGAATCCACTTATGAGCGTGAGCGTGGTGAGGAGATGCGTGAGAAGTAACCCATATTCGTATGAATAATGTTAGTGCAAAATTTATAGGACGAAATTTATTTTACGGGGGTGAGGGGATGTTACGGCCTAGCATTTTTATTTAATTAATTATATTTTCATTATTAATTGGTGTTAGGGATAGGTCCAAATTAATTATTTTGCGGGTGATGTGTGTTGGTTTGGAGGATATATTCTAATATGATGATAAGATACAGAAATTGCATTCAACTTACATAGTAAGATGCAAACGTAGTTGTATCGTATAGTAACTAAGAAGTCGGTGAATAAGAATTCTTTTCATTGTCGTCTATGGAGCCTTGTTTCTACATCCTTGGAGTTGATGAATCCGTCTCGTTTGCCCATTTATGTTGGAGTACTAGTTTAGTGTTGAAATAAGTAGTCTTTGTTTAGCCATCCTTGAAGCAAAGGGAGTATTGATGATAAGGGAGATTTTGTGGTTAGTGTTGGGAACATGGGATATTCTCTTTTGAGGTCTGTTACATGTTTAATTTCATACAACGATGTTCATTAAATAAGCTCTAGAGGTTTGGAATTTCTTAGACGACTTGATACCCTTAGATACGGTGGTCATCTTCTTTGATAGGATTATTCATGCTTTAGAAATTGGATTAGAAGAAAAAAAAACTGATATGGAATACCGTTAGGAAGTAAGTAGTCCAACGCATCACTAATGAATTGTTAGAGAGGTTTTGGTTTTTTTATAATCGAGAGATTTAATTTCATGAAGACGTGAGTTTGTTTGGAATTCTAGATAATTGCATACATTAATTGGATGTCAATGTAAGATGTTGTTTACAGAGTAATTTAGATTTACGACTCTCATATGAAAGTCAAGTATTGAGTGATAGTAGACCAGCTTACTAAGTCAACGCATTGTGTTGTTATTTAAGTGACCTACACGTTGGGTTATTCGGCGAATTGGTGCAGTTATGTGTGGAGGTGATTGTCGAACTTCACTGTGCAAGTGTATTAGTTGTGTCATCGTTCTTTCCAAATTTGGGGTGCATCGCTAATTTTTTAGCGTAGGATATATTATATTTGTCAAGGTATCACCCTGGAAAGTGTTGATTCAACTTTGCAAATGGAGAAATTAAGTCGTCGTTATGTTGGGCCTTTTGTGGTTTTGGACAAGGTTGGTAGGGTGGCATGTCTTTTGGACGCTAGTTAGGCTAGAGTTTGTAATATTTTTCGTGTATCAATAGAGACGATGTATGTGCAAAATTTGTCCAATGTGATTGATTACGAGCTGTTCATGTTTGAGATTATTTTACCTATGATGAGCAACCTGTAGAGATTCATGATATTGAGGAGATGGTGTTTCACGACAAAACAATTCTGTTGGTCAAAGTACTGTGGCACAATCATGCGATTAAAGAATCCACTTAGAAGCGTGAGCTTGGTCAGGGGATGTGCAAGAAGTAACCCACATTCGTATGAATGATGTTAGTGCGCAATTTCAAAGACGAAATTTATTTTTGAGGGGGGGGGGGGAGGGGGGGGGATGTTACGGCCTAGCATTTTTAAATAATTAATTAATTATCTTCCCGTTATTAATTGGTGTTATGGTTGAGTCCGTTTTAATTATTTTGCGGGTGATGTGTTTTGGTTTGGAGGATTTATTCTAATATGATGAAGCGATAGAGAAATTGCTTTCAACGTATAGAGTATTTTGCAATCGTAGAAGTATCGAATTGTAACGAAGCAGTTGGTGAATATGAATTCTTTTCATTGTCGTCTAGGGAGCCTTGTTTCTACATCCTTAGAGTTGATGAATCTGTCTCGTATGGCCATTTATGTTGGAGTAATAGTTTCGTGTTGAAATAAAGTCTTTGTTTAGTCATTCTTGAAGCAAGGGAGTATTGGTGATAAGGGTGAGCTTGTGTTGGGAACTTGGGATATTTGCTTTCGAGGTCAGTTATATGTGTAATTTCATACAACGATAATCATCAAATATTCTCTAGAGGTGTGGAATTTCTTAGACGACTTGATACCGTTAGTTACGGTGGTCATCTTCTTTGATAAGATTATTCATGCTGTAGAAACTGGAATAGATGAAAAAAAAACTGATATGGAATACCGTTAGGAAGTAGGTAGTCCAAAGCATCACTAATGAATTGTTAGAGAGGTTTTGGGTCTTGGATAATCGAGAGATTCAATTTCATGAGGATGTGAGTTTGTTTGGAATTCTAGATAATTGCATACGTTAATAGGATGTCAATGTAAGATGTTGTTTACAAAGTAATTTAGAGATTATGACTCTCATATGAATGTCAAGGATTGAGTGATAGTAGACCGGCTTACTAAGTCAACGCATTGTGTTGTTATTTAAGTGACATACACGGTGGGTTATTCGACGAATCGGTGCAGTTATGTGGAGGTGATTGTCGGACTTCGTTGTGCAAGTGTATTAGTTGTGTCATTGTTTTGTCTAAATTTGGGGTGCATTAATACCAGTAGTGGTTCTCGCTAAATTTTTAGCTTTGGATATATGATTTTTTTCAAGGTATCACCATGGAAAGTTGTGATTCGGTTTTGCAAAAGGAGAAATGGAGTCGTCGCTATGTTGGGCCTTTTGTGGCTTTGGACAAGGTTGGTGGGGTGGCATATCTTTTGGACGCTGGTTAGGCTAGAGTTCGTAATATTTTTCATGTATAGATAGAGACGATGTTTGTGCATAATATGTCTATGTGATTGATTACGAGCTGTTGATGTTTAGTGTTGTGCTTACGCCACAACCTTGCCTTCTAATAAGGTTGAAATACCCCAAGCGTAGGGCTAGGTCGTCGATAGCATAATAACCGGAAAGTCCGGGATCGTACCCACAGAGAATCGAATATAGCTTAATCGGATTTTAGGTTTAATATGGTAGGATTTCGGCGTTTAAGACGGCCAACTTGGTTTTTTGCTTTGAAAGTAGAAATACTAAGGAAAAAGACTAGAAATGAGTTTTATAAACTAAAAAAGGCAAGTCTAGGGATCTTCTAACCCTTGACAAAAGCCGTTACCAGTTCTCAATTATAACTCAAGCGAGAGTAACGACCGCGTGATCACGCCTGGAGGATTTAACTTTAATGACTACATTTATCAAAAGATGTGATCATCCGGAACTAAAATAATCTATTTTTGCTAATGTTTCTAACACGTAGGAGGCCATGAGCCCTCGGTGTGTCACTTGCCAAGACCGCTTGACTAAACAACGCTTGACTAAACGACATACCAAGGAGTTAACACCCCTCGCTTAGACCAAAATGGCTAGGTTAATCCAATTCCGAAAACCATGATTTTAAGCCCGAGGGTTTGAGAACCAAATAACCACCTAAATCATTGGGAAAAGAGTAGCCCGAGACTTAGCTGAACAACTACTCACACATAGCTAAAAGCTTAAACATGGTAATAAAATGGAGCAAACGATTTAACCGAAGAAAACGAAATTAAACTTGATTTACGGAAAGATCCAAAGTGTAGCTACAACATTAATAAACGAGAAATTAACATAAGACAAATACTTACTTGAGTTTTTGAAGAAAATAACTAAGAAAAGCTTGAAGAACATTAATGGAGATCCTAGAAAGCAAGGAAGAAAGTTTAGGCCTAAAAAAGACTAGAAATGGCCATCTATCTATAAAAGGCATACAAGCCTATTTATAGGGCTTGCAAAATATCCCAAACAAAAGACCAGAAGGTCCCTAAAGTAACCCAAAAACATTCCATAAGTGGAAAATTTTCATAAATGGAAGGTTGAAAAAGATAACAAAAATCTGCAGATTTTCCAGGCAGTACCAGTACTGGGAATGCCTCAGTACCGGTACTGGGGCTTCAACGGGCTGAAAAAAACTGATCTCAGGACACCCAGTACCAGTACTGGGTGTTGCCCAGTCCCGGTATCCGCTTGACAGATTTTTGGAAAAACTTCGCGGGCTCGCTCCTGACACTTCTGAACTTGGATTTAGGTGTTCTTTAGACCGTTGGAAAGCTCGTCGAGTCTACTTTCTAACCCAAGTGATTCAGATCCAATATCATTTGTACATCAAAAGATATGACAATTATACCCTCAGCTAGTCGGAAGATGAGTAGTTTTGGTAAAATTCTCACTTCTCCTTCAATTCTCTTGACCCTTGGGCGACCCGAGCAACCTCCAAACCATCTTTTCATGACTCTTCGGGCACCATAACGGGGTGGCACGTGGCCTTGAGCACTTGGTTGCACCCGGAGCATTCCTTGGTGTTCAAACGCACCTTATTTATACGAATTACCTGAAATACACAAAAACCTACCTTACGTGCAATATCGTATAAAAAAGACAACATATATGTACAAACACAATGTACAAGAGGACTTAAGCACCAAGAATATGCATTATTGAGTGCTTTTCATGTTGGGAACTTGGGATATTTGCTTTCGAGAGTTTCATGTTTAAATTCATACAACGATGATCTTCAAATAAGCTCTAGAGGTTTGGAATTTCTTAGACGACTTGATACCCTTAGTTACGGTGGTCATCTTCTTTGATAAGATTATTCATGCTTTAGAAATTGGATTAGATGAAAAAAAAAAACTGATATGGAATATAGTTAGGAAGTAAGTAGTCCAAAGCATCACTAATGAATTATTAGAGAGGTTTTGGGTCTTGGATAATCGAGAGATTCAATTTCATGAGGACGTGAGTTTGTTTGGAATTCTAGATAATTGCATACATTAATTGGATATCAATGTAAGATGTTGTTTACAGAGTAATTTAGAGATTACGAAGCTCATATGAATGTAGGAACCAAGTGGTAGGAGTATGTATGATCTTTCCAAACTTTTATTTGGAAGAACAGTACCTTAGGTCTCTATTGCCATGTAGTAGAATTCTATACTTATGATTGTACCTCTCCTTTATCTATGAAATGCTTGTTTTATTTTGAAAGAGTACTGTTGCATACTACTTGATAAAATTGCTTTTGACTTTAGAAAGGAAACACCATTTGCAAAAAGAAAATTGTTTTAGTAGACTAAACCTCCCCCTTTTGATTTCCACTCTTAGATAGTGAATACGCGCCGCGGATTAGGATACGAGAACGGAGAATCCTCTAACACTATCCTCGACCTAACCCAAATTTTGTAAGCGTTCATTGCTGCTTTGAACGCCAACCGTCGAAACCAAAACCACAATGACGAACCAATGACCCGAACCCGAGCGATGAACGAATTTTGCAAGCGCCGACCCCCGACCTTTCACGGAGATACTAACCCCATCGTGGCCGAGACGTGGCTAAACAAAGTTAAGATGATCCTTAGAACCCTAGGAATTACCCGCGACGGAGACCGCGTAGCCTTAGCCACTTACCAGCTGAATGGAGAGGCCCGCTACTAGTGGGACCTAATGGAGGCGACCCATACCATAGCCGTTATGACCTTCGCTGAGTTCGAAACCTTATTCCTCAGCAAATATTTTTTCACACCCCTTCGCCTAGCCAAGGAACAAGTGTTCCTAAACCTAAAACAAGGAAGCTTGATCGTCACCCAATACGCGGCCAAGTACGAGGAGCTGTCTCGTTACACCTTAGACTCCATCCCGAACGAGTACAAGAAGGCTAGGAGGTTCGAGTGGGGGCTGACGAGCGCTCGAAGGGCCGTGGTAGCTCAGGCCTTTGCCACCTACGTGGAAGTGGTAGAGTGTGCGCTTCGGTTAGAAGGTGAAGAGCTAGACTTCAAAGCCCGGTGGAAGAAGGCAAATGGAAGCACCGGTGGATCGATCCGAACCCAATAGCCCAACCATAACCGTGGACCCTACCCCACCGCAGAATAACCAACCCTAGAAAACCACCACCTTCGGACGTGGCGGACCACAAAGAGGTGGTCAGGAGATAGCGATGGTTCAATGCTACAACTGTTAGGCTATATGCCATTATAAACGCAATTGCCCCCAACCTCAAAAGGAAAGGAACGAGAGCGTTGGAAATCAGAGAGCTCAGTCTGGACCGACCAGTTTTGTGAAGCAAAACCCCGGAGGCCCATCGCAGCAACTGAATGGGCTAAACAAAGGAAAGCAGCCCATGGGAAACCAGCAAAGCACTGGAGGACCTGTCTTTGCGCTGCAGACTGAGGAACTGGAGTTGGATCCCTCTGAGATCCAAGGTACGCTGCTATTATATAGTACCTGCGTACAAGCCTTGTTCGATACTGGAGCATCGCATTCCTTTATATCTACTGCCTGCGTAACCGCTCTAACGCTAGAAGCCAAACCCCTGGGCACGAGTATGAAAGTAGCATCGCCGTTAGGAAGAAGAATAACCGTTAGCCTCGTGTGTTGAGAGTGCGAATTAGAAGTAGCCAACCTGCGTCTGACCTGCGATCTTAGGGTGATCGACATGGCGGATTTTGACGTAATCCTGGGGATGGACTGACTATCAGCACATCGAGCAGTCATAGACTGTCACCAAAAGATGGTGACAGCTTACACCCCAGAAGGGACTCGTTTCCGTTTTAAGGGGGATAGACAAACAATGAGTTCGATGACGAGTAGGTCAAGGTGGCAGAACCAATTGTTTGGATGGCTAGCTAGCCTCCAATTGGAAGAAGTCGATAGAATGGAAGTGGGATTACCACACATCGTGTGCGAGTACGCCGATATTTTCCCTGAAGAATTTCTTGGCTTACCACCCCAAAGAGAGAAAGACTTCTCTATAGAACTCCAACCGGGAACGACACCAATCTCCATGGCGCCATATCGCATGGCCCCTGCCGAACTAAAGGAGCTTAAGACCCAATTGAAGGAGCTGTTAGACAAAGGGTTCATCAGGCCGAGTACGTCACCATGGGGAGCACCGACGTTGTTCGTGACGAATAAAGAAGGGACTCTTCGACTGTGCATCGACTATAGGAAGTTAAACCAAGTCACAGTCAAGAACCGATATCCATTGCCTAGGATCGATGATCTATTTGATCAATTGAGAGGAGCAACCTGCTTCTCCAAGATTGATCTTCGATCAGGCTATCATCAATTAAGGATCCGAGATGAGGATATCGCTAAGACAGCCTTTCGTACTAGATACGGACACTACGAGTTTGTAGTGATGCCGTTCGGGTTGACAAATGCTCTGGCAGTATTCGTGTGTCTCATGAACAAGATTTTTCAACCCTACTTAGACAAATTCGTAGTGGTGTTAATTGATGACATCTTGATATACTCTGCCAATAAGGAGGAGCACGAAGGACACCTTCGGATAGTACTACAAGTACTCCGAGATAGCCAATTCTATGCCAAAGCAAGCAAATGCAAGTTTTGGCTGGAAGTGGTTAAGTTCTTGGGGCACGTAGTATCCAAGGACGGAATCGCGATAGACGAAGGAAAGGTCGAAGCAGTGCTGAATTGGAAACAGCCGACCTCAGTGTTTGAAATAAGGAGTTTCCTAGGATTGGCTGGGTACTACCGTAGATTCATTCAAGATTTCTCAACCCTAGCCAAGCCAATGACAAGGCTAACTAAGAAAGGAGTGAAGCTGGATTGGGATGAAGCCTGTGAGAAATCCTTTAGGGAATTGAAGAAAAGACTAACCAGTGCGCCAGTACTCATTCCCGAGAGAGGTGTAGATTATACGGTCTACTGAGACGCATCAAGAGATGGCTTAGGATGCGTGCTGATGCAGAATGGAAAAGTTGTTGCCTACGGATCGCGGCAACTTCGACCGCACGAGAAGAACTACCCCACCCCACCCACGACTTAGAATTGGCCGCAGTAGTATTCACCCTTAAGTCCTGGCGTTACTATTTGTGGGGAGAACAATTCGAGGTCTTTATCGACCATAAGAGCCTCAAGTATCTGTTCACTCAGAAGGAGTTGAACCTGAGGCAGCATCGATGGATGGAATATTTGGATGACTACAAGTTTACGCTGCAGTACCAACCTGGCATGGCCAACGTGGTGGCTGACGCTCTGAGCCGAAAGGATTACAAAAGGCATTAGGTACAGACATAAGGCTTAGTACAACTTTCCACCCACAAACAGATGGACAAACGGAGAGGACAATACAAACCCTAGAAGACCTGCTAAGAGCCTGTGCCTTTGGTAGAGTTCGCCTATAACAATAGCTACCAAGCGAGCATCGAGATGGCACCGTACGAAGGCCTATACGGTTGACCCTGTCGATCTCCAGTCTGCTGGACAGACGCTGGAGACACCGAATTGATAGGACCTGACATAGTACGGGATACTACGGAGAAGGTCAAAACCATTAGACAAAGGATCGTAACTGCCTAAAGCCGACAGAAGAGTTATGCGGATAAAAGGAGCTGACCCTTATCCTTTGAAGTAGGAGACCACGTGTTCCTAAAGATTAGGCCAAAGAAAGGAGTTATCAGATTTGGGAAAAGAGGAAAGTTGTCCCCACGCTATATTGGACCCTTCGACATCGTAGAGAAAATCGGGAAGGTCGCATATCGCTTAGCGCTGCCACCGCAGCTAGATAGAGTACATAACGTATTCCACGTTTCGATGCTCCGCAAGAATCTCGCGCTGCCCACGCATGTTCTCAATTGGGAAGACGTCACCATCGACGATGATGCAGCTTACAAAGAAGAATCGATAGAGATTCAGGACCGGAGTGAGAAGATAATCCGAAACAAGACGATCAAGCTAGTACGCGTTCTGTGGAAGCACCATGGATCCAAAGAAACCACGTGGGAAAGAGAGGAGACCATGAAAGCGAATTACCCTCACCTATTCGAATCCGAATGTGCGCCTAATTTCGAGGACGGAATTATTTAAGGGGGATAGGTTGTAACAACTCTGATTTTTAGTAAATAAAAATCTCGTTTTAATATTAAATCTTTTAAACATCGGACAATCTAGACCTTTTTCCAAAGACAAGTATGCTTGTAAAAGCACTTGTATATCTTTCTAGTGAGTAAAATAAAGTCTTAAAATTATATTTCTTGGCTAGAAATCCTACTTGACATGTAGAATTAGCTTCCAACCAATTAGTTAGAGAAACCTAGTTACCATTCAACTTAGTTACTTTTCCCTAACCATTATGAACCATTGGACCAAAGGAAGTCATCATTATGCTTCCAAAAGTAGCATTCTTAGCCTTACCATGCATGCAACCCTAAGATTAATAGCCCTAAACCTAATTACCTCCAAAGTTGCTTTCCTAGATTTCCTAAGTACATATATATATACATCTACATAGGTGTATATACCCCATGGCCTATTTTAAGCATGCCTAAATACACATAGGTACACTTTATAGGAAATGGTTAACCATTGGTCAATAGGATACCACTTGGAAGCTTACCTTTAATTATTACCTTTTCCTTAGACCTAATAGGACTACTTAGGTCTAAGTATACTTAGCTCTCTCTCTCTCTCTCTCTCTCTCTCTCTCTCTCTCTATATATATATATATATATACACACACTCACACACTTTCTAGGAAATGTTTTGACCATTGGATATAATCTTGTCATTGAAAGCCTTAACCTTTAATCATTACTTTCCCTAGACTTAGTATGCTACCTAAACCTAGATATACTTAGTCCTAAACACACACACACACACACACACATATATATATATATAAGTACATAGTTCTAGAGAGTGAGAAAGAGAGAGAGATGCCGAGAGGAGAGAGAGAGAGAGAAGCCGAGAGTGAGAGAGAGAGAGAGAGGTGTGTGCATGTGTGTTGTACACTTACACAAGCTACCTATTAGCCTTAAGTCTAATTACCACTTGACAACCCATTCCTAGACTACTTCAAGCATACAATCTAGCTTTTAATCATCGTAGAACCTAGCCCTTAGTCACCCTAGATTTTGACTACAATCTAGCCTAGGATTGACTAAATATAGAAAGCGTACTTCTTTTAGCATCATTAGACTTGTAAGTCTTGCAACCTAGACTATAATCACCTAGGATTTTCTTAAAAGTCTTAAGATCCTACATGTTCATATAGCCTTAAGCCTAATATTGGATTTGACAAGTCTTGGCATGCTTGGAAGGCAAGATTTGACCTCACAATGGAGCAAATCCATGAGAGAGAGAGAGAGAGAGAGAGGAAGGCCGGCCATGAGGGGAGAGGGAGAGCCCAACATTTTGCTATAAATAGGACCCCTCACTTGCCATTCAACTCACACCTCCAACCTTTCAACTTCTCTCTATAGAAATTCTTGTGTTCTTGCTTTGTTCTTCCTTTGTTCTTGAGTTCTTCAAGAAACTCATCTAAGACCACCACTCGACCATCCTCTCGATCCAAAACATTTAGTAGTGTAGTCAAGACTAGTTTCGAGAGAAACCTCTCTTTCGAAGCTACCGTAAGCTTACCGTAGGAAGTCACTCCATCCGATAGCCGACTTACTTTTCCGTAGTCGCCCTACTGCCAAGAAGAACGGTAGTTTATCCTTACTCCCTAATCCTAAGTATATGTAGTTTATTCTTACTCACTATCTCTAAGTATAAATAGAAAATTGTATATTGCTTGTATGTTTGAAATACATGTAGTTTATCCTTACTCTCTAATCCTCAGTATAAATAGAAGTGTGTACATTGTTTGGATGTTGAAATGCATGAGAATATGGAAAGTGTTTTACTAAAATTTTGAAAAGGAAGGGGAGTATGTTGAATATCCCGATTTTATTTTCTGGAAAAACATGTGTTGTTTTGAACTTCTCTAAAAAGAAGAAAGAACGGATTTTTGAAATATAAACTTGATTGAAAGTATTCGTATTTTGATCTTAAGGATGGTTATGAGCATGTATATGTGATTACTTGAATTTTTTGATTGATGTGTGATAAAGCATAAGTGGTTTCCACTTCAAATGTGTCCGTCCATGTGACACTATGCTTTATATTGTGTTCTAAGTGTTCGAGCATGACTACGTGATAATATGAGCATGGATAAGTAATATAGAGTTGGATGATCTCGCTAGTTTAATTTCATGATTACAATGAATGATTTATGTGTACGTACGTGAAAAGTTCTACCGCGGAGTCTATGAATTTAACGAGACACAGAAATTGAGAAAATTAGAAACATGACACCTAGGGTGTGTTAATGATAAGGTGTGTTTTGAAACCGCAATGTGGCCGGACTTACCCATTGTGTGCTCTGTGTGTGTGTTTTTTGAAACCCAATGGGAACCCGGGACGGCGGAACCATTGTGGTATACTCGGGAGTCCGGAACAGCGGAACCGAGGGTTGAATTGTGGTTTGGTTATCCGGGGAGAGGAGCCAACGCAATTGTTTTAATGATTATCGAAAACCCAATGGGAACCCGAGACGGCGGAACCATTGTGGTATACTCGGGAACCCGGAACGGCGAAACCGAGGGTTTTGAATTGTGGATTGGTTATCCGTGGAGAGGAGCCAATGCCAAATTCAATATTTGTGTGCCAATGGGAACCCGGGACGGCGGAACCATTGTGAGGATACTCGGGAACCCGGAACGGTAGAACCGTGATTGGGGGTGTTAAAAAATGCTTTTCGAAATGTTGAATGGGTAAATGAAAATGAGACACAATTTACGATGAGTCGCGTAGGAGAAACACAAATATAACTGACAACAACGTTAGATTAAGGAATGTGGATGTGTCATTGTTACTTGTTTGCATTGAATATGTATGTGTTACATGACCTGTTATTTATAAGTTAAGGGTTAGTGGGTATAGGATTATTCTGCTGAGCTCTTGTAGCTCATGGTGTTACCTTTGGTGACCCTGACATATTATACTGGTGGCGATGCTGGTATAATGTGTCAGACTTTGT
>JAOTQK010046342.1:0-15780 GCA_025642025.1 Rhododendron ferrugineum | reverse complement strand
GTTGTAAGACCAAGAAAGCTCCGGCGATGACCTTGTGTGACTAGCTGTGGTTCCGATGGAGGAGCCGAAAGAGTGAGTCTTGGAAGCAGTTCTAATGACAAAGGGAAGCAATGACAATAAAGCCTCCAACTTGGTTGAGGTCTACGGGAGTTGACATTCCCCCAGAGGTACAATCTTTTGTTCTTTCCTCTCAATATTGCTATTCTCCATGATATGAGGACATAGCATCGTTTAAGTTGGGGGGAGGGTTGTATATATGCTATATATATGTTATATATATATATATATGTTTTTGAGACTTGTCTCTTTTTGTTTTTGTTAAAATTTTAAAATTTTCCGCTTTCGCTTGCAATCCTCCCTTGCTAGTAGTGTTTTCGTATGTTAGATACTTTAATTATTCTCAATTGTGTCAATATGGCAAGAGTCATGTATCCTGTCGAATTCAGTTGTGTGTTTTAATCCATGTCATTTGCATATACATGAACATTGATGAACAAGTTGAGCCTAAAGGTCAAGTCAAGTGTTGTGCATCGCTAGAGTAGAGATTCATTTCTTAAGCATCCCATGCTTTTTGCTTTCATTTCCTGCGCTTGCGCAAATAATAACTTTTGTTCATGCTTGAGTAGTGTATATATCTTTCTTGCATCTTGTTGGAGTTGTTAGCGTACTTAGGAAATGATTCAAGGCATTTTTGCTTGATTAAACCACATAAGAGTCACCTCGTCCTTATTTTGAACCATAGTCCGAGTCTCTTCCATTGTTCAAACCTAGGTAACCGGATGTTCGGAGGGTTGTGTGTCTATAGTTTTCAATGTTTCAAGGAGGTTTGGGGGTGGTGTGAATATGATAGAAGTGGTTGGGATGCAAAAAGGCGAAGAGTTGGTACATGATTCCCTATCTCTCCTCTCCCACTACAAAAGGTAAAGCCCCAAATTTTCATCTCCCTCTCCAAAGTCCTCAAAACTGGCCCTCAATCTCTCTTACTACAAATCTCAATTCAAATGACCCTATTCCTCAAAGAAAGATCAAAGAAATGATATGAAAGAGCAAAAGCAATTCGAAAGAGGGTTGAATACTATGATTTGGAGGATTGGTGTGACCTCCGGGCTAGCATACATTCCGGATCAGAAAGAGTCAGATGAAAGGGGGAGCTCGATGCTCAATACCAAGAGGAGCCAGATGAGGATGAGGTCTAGGTGTGGTGGAATCGGTGGTAGTAGTTTTTCTTTATTTCTTTTCCATAACTTTGTTTGGTGTTTGGTCGATATGTGGCCATACCTTGGGTAGTTTAGGGTCGGTAGTGGCCAAGGAGTAGTTGATCCGAGCTAGTATACGGCCACTACACTTTTTATATTCCCTTTTCCTTTGTATCCAAGGTCGCTATAAGCTAATAAAGTCCTCCGTTGATCGTTAGTACGTTGATTACCTCCATTTGATGCATGGTTGATATGTATTATTACTTAAGTTGTGATATTCCTAGTCCTTCCATACTTGTCAATAATTAGTTTTCCTTCCTTTCTTAGCGCCCTTTTGATAGCATGCGTAGCTTTTTGTCTTTGGCTATTGCATTTACTCGCTAGCGCTTGTCATGGGATTTATCTTGTATTTCACTGTGTGAAAAGTCGAATAAGAGCGTATCCTTGTGAGTTTTGGAGTTGAAACTCGTTGTGAGGCATGTGTGCTTGATTGCTCTAATATGGCATAGTTTGTTCATCCTAGTTCATGGCATGTTGGTGCGTGGATTGTATATGATCGAATTTGAAGGGGTGTTTAGGACTCTTGCCTAGTTGTAGTAGTTGAGCATAATTTTTGTATCTTGAATCTCGAGAGGATTGCATAGTTTAATTAAATACATTTCGTTTTAGTTTGCTAGGGACTAGCAAAGTTCAAGTTGGGAGGTGTGATGAGCACCCAATATTGTCGATATTTGGTGCGACTAGTCCCGTTTTATGTTGTTTTATCTTGCATTTATTTAGCTTTTATAGCGATATTGCAAGTAAGGTGGTTTTTGTGTGTTTCAAGTAATTCGTGTGAATAAGGCGCGTTTGAACGTCAATGAATGCTCCTGGTGCAACCAAGTGCTCAAGGCATCGTGTCACACCGTTGTGGTGCCCAAAAGGTCATGAAGAGATGGTTTGGAGGTTGCTCGTGTCACGACCTCGATTTTCAACATGAATAAATAATACATTTTAATAAAAGAACCTCGCATATCATACATATTACCCAAACGAATTTCTCACCTGTTTAATTTACAAACGAGTCCCCAAGTTTAAAAAGATACAACCTTGGGATTACAGTCCGAATCAACTTAGTTACAAGTAAAACCAGTTCAGAATACTACAAACTTTCTAGTCAACAGGAATTTAAGAATAATTAGTTACAAAACCATCTTGATCAAAAGTAAGTCCATTACAAGATAAGTAAGTAACTAAAAGATGTTAGCTTCCAAAAATATCTTCATGTCCAAGCACACTAATGCATGCAATCTATTGACTGGCATTCGAACCTGAAAAGAAGGATTTTGTTGAGCTACACTAGCCCAGTAGGAAAATCTTTACCAATGCTATATGCGAACATGTTGATAAGTGCAAACGAAAGAGGATAAGGAAATACAACTTGATAGATAGTAAATAATCAACTTGTGAATGGACCTTTTAACTAAATTAAATGCATAAATCATGTCACAACGACTCCGACAATCCCAACTCGACTCGCTAAACCAAACTCCTACCATCGGTATTCCCACCCCTTGCGTTACCGTAAACACCACAAGGATTACTGTGTCACCACCCCTTGCGTCACGATGATCCCTAACGACTCGGGTTTCCGTATTTCCACCCCTTGCGTTACGAACCCCTCTAAGTCTCCGTATTACCACCCCTTGCGTTACGGGACTCCTAAACCAACTTCCGACCCAATCAACAATTTTCTCGCACCATGAACAAACTAAGACTCTCCCATGATCCCATTCGTAAGTAACATATCACACATTATGCTAACGTCATCACAAATGCACCATGAACGATCACCACTACAAGACAATCCATAGAATGCACTTTAACGGCTTTTAAACTAAGTAATTTCTTATTCGGTTCTTGCTAACGGAAAACCAACGGAATGAGGATAGCATCGAATGGTCAAAGGAAGTCAAATAGACGCGCTTGAGATAGATTAGGAGGTGTTCAAAAGGGTTTAGAAGTGATCGGCGGTCACAACAATCGACGGAGGAGCAACTGGAGCAAAACTGGAGTTAAGCTCCTGGTATCGATACGAGCAAAATCCGTATCGATACCACATTCACTGTCCAAAAAGATGAACTTACTGTATCGATACGCTACAAAATCCGTATCGATACCAAGGGGCTTCGGGTATTGATTTCAGCAGATTTTCAAGACATGCTCAACAACCAAAATCCAACAACCCAAGGCATGAATCTACACCAAATCAACACATAAAAGAGGTAAAGAAATCCCTACCTTGCAACAATGGCCGAGATTCAAGTGACTCGATCAAGCCCTAGCCTTTTGAACTTCAAAACTTCGATCCAAGCTCGACCCAAGGATCTCTGAGCTTAAGAACGCGAATGAAAGGCTTGAGGGAGGTTGATTCTTGAAGATTTTGTGAGATTGAGGTGGAGTTTTGAGTGAGAGGGGAGGAGCGATAGATAGCCGGATGAGGGAGAGAGGGGAACGGATGAGAGAGAGAGGGTTTGGGGATGAAATATCATCCTCTACCACACACACACCCCTTATATACCCATATATCTTTTCATTACACCTACACTCCCTCAACTCTCTATTCTTTCACTTCAAGCCCCAATCTAATTAATCACCAATTATGCCATATTCTTCCAATTAGTCATTTAATAAATATTTCAAGAATTAAAAATATTCGGGTCTCTACAGCTCGGGACACCCAAGGGTCAAGGAAATTGAAGGAGATGTGAGAATTTTACCAAAGCTGTTCATTTTTCGACCAACTGCTGGTATATTTGCCATATCTTTTGATGTACAAATGCTCTTGTATCCAAACAACTTGGGTTTGAAAGTGGACTCAACAAGCTTTCCAACGGTCCAAAGAACACACAAATCCGAGTTCGGGAGTGTTCGGAGCGAGCCCACGAAGTTCAGCCAAAATCTGTCATAACAGCGTGGTATCGATACAACCATTTTTGCCGTAAAGATACCATAAGGAAACAAAGCGTTTGGGAGAATTCTGTAGGAGAGCTGTATTGATACATGCATTTTTGCCGTATCGATACAGGTGATTTTCTGCAGATTTTTTGCTGTTTTTTGGACTTTTCACTTATGGAATACTTTCTACTTTTAGTACGTTTCTAGATATTCGTGGAGAGAGAAGTGGACGTGTATAAATACCCTTCTCTCCACTTTATCTCATTAGGTAGATACATTTCACTTTAAGTCTTTTAATTTCTTAGTTCTCCATTAAAGCTCTCAAGCTTTTAGGTGTTAATTTCTTGAAAAACTCCTTAAGGTAATCGTCTTTTGTTCATTTCTCGTTTACTAATGTTGTAGCTATGATTGAGATCCTTACTAATATCAAGTTTATTTCCGTTTTCATCGGTTAATCATGTTTGTCATTTCTAGCATGATTTCTAGTCTTTTGAGTATGTGTGAGTAGTCGTTAAGGCTTGGCCATGGGGTGAATAACGCCTTGTGACTTCGGTTAATCTTGCTTCTCTCAATCTCAGAACTTGAGGTTTGGTTTGTAAATGTGCGTGGTTCGCCTTTTATGTAACAAAACTTGTCGATGTTAACCTCCGGTGATCATATGCTTGCACATATGGTTCTGTGAGCCATGTCTCGCCTCGTGTTTGCCAAAAGAACCAAAGAACTTGCTCGCTTTCCAAACTACGCTTCTTGTTCATGGATCTTGATATTTAGTGTGAATACAAGTCTTGGCGTTGTTAACATCCGGTGATTATGTGCTTAAACACATGGTTCCAGGAGTGATATGACGCCTTGTGTTTAACTTGTTATTCAAACTCTGTTTCAAGTATAACCATTTTCACCGCTAAATCTTCCGGTTGATAACCTATGTCGTGTGATTCAACCTTGTTTTTCTTGAGAAAGGTTAGATGACTTTAGTTACAGGTGTTATGAACTTCTATGCCTTGCCGCTTTTAATTCTTAGTTGAAACTCATTTCTAGTCTTGTAGACACCCCAATCTGGGCTTCTAGATTAGTTTACTTTCGGTTTCTGATTCTCCGATGATGAAACGGATCAGGAACATCCCGGGAATGTCGAGTGTTTGAGCTTTGAGTGTTTGCAAAACCCTTGAACCTAGCCTTGCCAAAGCCACTTAAAAATGAAAGAGCCATACCTAACGGGCGTGCGTAGGTGGCGAACAGGCGTACGCAGGTCATGTTGCCAGGTGTGGTCAACAGTCAAAGTTTGACCGTTGACCCACACGTGAGTGGGTTTCACGCGCGCACGCCACTCCCAGTGTGTGTGTGCCGGTAACAACCTGTCCCCATCACCTTTATCAGCTGGGAAGCTTACCTACCAAGCAGCCCTCAGCCAACCTCGTGGACTGGCTGAGCTCCTCTCTTTGAACCAGACCTAACTCTCCCTCTTCTCCTATATATACCCCCCATTGTTCTCTTTCAAAGGGTTCAAGGTTTTGGGTTCCAACTTTTTGAAGAGGCTTAGATCCTAAGCACACTTAAGAACATAATTTGTTCTTCCTCTCAAAAACACCTCAAACAATCTCAATCTCAACTCAAGGCTCAAATACCTTTCAAACCTCAAGAACCAAAGGTATAGCTTACCTTTGTTCTGCTCTCTGTTCTGATCCCTGAGGAGGGCTGGCAGGGTCAAGGCTGGTAATCAATACCAGTTCTGGCCCTAAAGCTGGCAAAGTTTCAAGACCGAGCATGGTTGGAACTGGCGCACACCTGTACACAGGTAGCGTACGCCAGTTATGGTTGTACGCGCAGTACTGGTTTGGGGATCAGTGTCCTGTTTTGGGTTTTAATTTGTCTATAGATCACTGTGAACATGTTAATAACCTGTTTACTGCTTTCCTTAGTTTAAACTGCTAGTTTTAGTTTCAATATGTATTTCTGCTGTTATGGAATACCCCTGGGACTTTTTTGAACATGTCTCAGAACCCAGAACCATGCAAAACCAAGCACTGGTTATGTGACCATAACTGGCGTGATCCAGTTCTCTAGTAGCGTGCGCTTGTCATTCTCTGACCAGTGGCTGGCCATGCATAGGTAGCAAGGCTTTAGGCCTCTGTTTTGTCCCCTCACTGTTTAAGGGGTGTTTTAGTCTTTTTGAGGCTCTAAAGCCCTTTAGAACTGTTTAAAACTGCGTAGTTTAGTTGCCTATAAACTGCTTGGTTTGTCTTGGGTGTGCACTGGTCCTTCCAGAGCCCAGAGGGTTGAAAGTAAGAGCTGTGGGCTTAGGCTTACTGGCGTGCGCAGGTCTCGTAGTGGCGTGCACAGGTGTTCTCAGCATGCAGTGACTTGATCAGTCCATACTAGTTTCTTTCTGTGCACGGCAGTCCAAGACAGGGGCCTTCCAGTCTGTTTAAAAACCCCATAGCAATCTGTTTTCATCCTATTCTAACTGTTTCAATACAAGAGCATACAATCGATCACATCCTGCAAATTGTTACAGCTTAAATCCCCATTTAACTGTTCTCCCGCCCTAATTGGCTAAAAATCGATTAATAAAAGAAGAATAACAAACTTTTTCCCAAAATGACTAAGTAGAGACCGATCTCCGGATTGGGCGAGAGAGGTGCCATAAAACCCTTCCCCTCTCGTAACCTAGCCCCCGAACCCAGATATGGTTATGACGGACTGGTGCCTTCAATTTTTCAAATCAAACAGCGCAGCAGGTGATTCGAAATACGGTTCCTTGGGTGTCGAACCTTCAAACCCGAGTGGTGACTCTGTATTTCGAGCGCTTGCTTCCCCGCTCGTTCTCCCTCGATCCGAAAGGGCCGCTCTTGAGAATGGAACGGAATCCTTTTTTCTCAGGGCATGCTACCCACAGTGGCGACTCTGCTGGGGATGATCGAACCGATATTAATCCACACTTAGGGTTTAATACACTTGTGAACAATCCCTTAAAAGTCGGTCAAAATGGTGAGCTTCGAGCAGCCGAAGGTTGGAATGGTAATTTTAACAAGACCTCGTGTCCGGCCCATCTGATCTGGGACTTTTTCGATTGATCACTTGCGTAGTTTCCTCTAAAGATGGACTAAATAGAGTGAGCCAAACTTGAAAAAGGCATTTTTGTGATTCTTGTTCTCTTAATCAAATTCTAGCATTCTCATTTGCATCGATGCGGGATAGCCTCGTTGGAGCGTTTTGGCAATCCAACACGATTTACCGGAGCCTGGGGACCCCGAATGCCCAACAACCATCGACGATGATAACTCATTCTACCGTTCGACTGTTGCTTTGCAGTTACGCGGGCAACGGGAGGTATATCTTGGCTTTAGTTCGAGGAACCTGTTACGAACCAAAACCAGCCTTTGCATATTCAAAGCACTAGTACTCTCCAATCTAGGGCAAGTTCCCGCACGGTAAGATCTACTTGCATATAACCCCTTGCATTGTCTATGTGTTACTGCATTCCCTATTGCATGCACTGTACATACACTATTTTGCATAGGAGCATGCTTAAGGCAGTTCTTTCTTTCGAGGTTGTCTTGCACTGTCTAAGACGTTGTTGGACCCGATGAGGAGTCGTTCATTCTGTCGAATGTTCGTTATCAATCGCAAAGTCCTTAGTTCAATGAGACTTTGAGAAATCAAAATTTACTACATCCTTGGCTCATGCCCGAATGAGGATTCAACCAAAAATAAGGAACAACAAAGTAATGATGCCATGTCACTTGCGCCACCCAAGTTGAAGTGCAAAGTCACTATACACCGCGGCATTCAAGGTTAAGGTGCCATGCCATCAACACCGAGTTGTTCCAAATTCAAAGTTGAAAGCTTTAAATGGGACTAGTCGAAGTTTAGTCTATTTTGACATCTTTTAGGATCTGTCGATCTACTCAAGGACACATTGCCAAAAAGAATTCTAAGGATTCCGGCAACGTCTGAAATTCGTGAGGCAAACTCGTCTCTGGTTCTGTACATGCATGTATATAATCCATTTTGCATAGGAGCTTGCTATGGCGGCTTTTAGGTTGTCTCTCTTTCGAGTCTCTCTTGTGGTAATTAGAGCGCTGCTATGACCCAATGAAGAGTCGTGCATCTTGATGTTGCACGTTTTCAAATTTCAAAGTCCTTGGATCACGAGACTTTGGGAAATCAAGGCTTTCTAAGTCCTTGTCTACACGCCCGATCGAGGTTTCAAACAAAAAACAAGGAACAACAGAGAGAATGCCGTGATATGTATACCACTTTGATTATCGTGCTAAGCACGTACACCGCCCCGGCTAAGGCCCAAAGTCGCTGACGCCACCCCAGGTTAAGGTATCATGTCATCTACATCGAGTTGTTCCGACTCCAAAGTTGAAACATTGAGAACGGAGTAGTCAAAGGCTTAGACTATTTTGACATCTCTTAGTGTTAGTCGATTCAGACAAGGATACACCCTTGAAAAGATTTCTGAGGATTCTGGTTGCGTCCAAACATCATGAGACAAACTCGTTCCTAGTTCTAGAGTCTAGGAGGACACCGATGACGATGACCTACGCATTTTCGTTTTTTCAAATAAACTGCTGAAGGGGCATTACTGAGCTTTCTCATTACTTTATTTGTCAAAGCTTTGGGACATTGCATCGTCGGAAAAGCTGCTGAAAAGAAGAGCCAAATCTGCTTAGGAACATCTGCTGGGGCTGTAATATCTTCACTTCCAAGGTTATATCACCTTCCTCGTTCATTAATGGCAACACAAATAGAGCTAGCTGAGCTGAAAAGGGCTGTAGAGGAAATGAGACAAAAAATGGACAAACAGATGACTTTGGTCCAGGGACTGGTTGACCTATTTACCTCCGTAGACCCGCAATCGGCTATGGGGCTAGCTAAAGAATCTTCTCAAGCCTACCACCCTCCAGCGCTCAGAATCAAGCTGTGCTTGAGAGACATGTCAAAGACCTGGTTGAATTTCATGAGGCCAGGCCTTACCCAAAGAAGGATGTTGATTCCTTGTTCAAAGTCAATGCCAAAGGGGAGGACATTCTTAGTGATGAAGTCAATCCAAAAGGCAAAAGAGTTCATCCTGTTGACAATACGACGCAGTGTAGGTGCAAAGCAAGCAAAGGTTCCACCTTAAACCCTCCAAGCTTTCGGACCCGAACCCAACCTCGGCGTTTTTCTGTCTTTGAGGCATCTCTATCCGCGGTGATGGAGAAACTCGTCAAGTCTGGGCATCTCAAACCTTTGACCCCAACTCCCTTACCAAAAGTCCTATCTGTTGGATGCAACCCTAACGCCTATTGTGCTTTCCATCAAATGCCTGGCCATCTCACCAATGCCTGCTTCCGCCTTCGACATGAGATCCAGGATCTCATCGATAATGGCACCATTCAGACTCCACCCCTATCAAAGCCTAACATCGTTTCCAACTCTTTGCCCCAATAAAGGTCTGACTCTTTGGTTAGTCAGATATCTATCACCTCTACTCAAATCAACCTGAGCTCCACCATATTCAACCCTAGCCACTATATCATCCCAGAAAATCAGTCCAAGCTGATTGTACCTACCCCGTCTGACCCTGAGGATAGCCTGCTGGCCGCTATTTGCGCAATTGAGATCTTCACTACTGACGCCTGGTCCGACAGTGATGAGGAGCTCGCAAAGGAGAAGTGTTGACTGGCCGAGATCCTTCGCTCGGGGAGGTTTTGAGTTGTTATCCTCCCAAGTGGGTTTGGCTGAAGATGCTGAGGAGGTGGAAGTGTCGATGCTTGGGCCCAACTCTCTCAAGGATTCTGCCCCCTTTCATGGAGAAGCTTATAAATATTGCATTTCCAAACTGCGTCTAACTTGCATTGACGACACGTCTAAGTCTGATACAAAGTCAGTTGAGTCTAAGTCTAGCTCTTAGTCGGAGTTCGTGCCTCTTGGCCCTCCATGTCGTAGCTTTTGTTTCAAGTTTGTGTCTGCTTTTTACTTGGCAATCCCTCGAGGGTTCTTTAATAAAAGGCATTATCCTGCTTCTAAGTACTTTGCTAGCTTTTGAATAAACTGTGTCGACCCTGACGATGAAGGGATAGATTTTGATGGGATCATCCCCAAGGAAATGTGTTCCCTCGCCGAAAGAGAAGACGAAAGGCGTGCTCAGCCTTCTAAAAGGAAGAAATAGTTTCAAATAAACTTGAAAGACAAGTATAACCTCCCGAAAGGTTCAAATTTGGTTCAAAGCCGCCCCCAGAGGAACATTGCGCCCGGTCAGACAGGCTCGAAGAATTCATCGACGTCTTGGCGTGTTCTCATCAAGTCACGCCTCGCGTTGATCCTGAGATAAAGAAGCATCAAATCCCCTGCTACCGGGTGGCAATCCAGAAAAGCAGTAGCTCGGTAGGCTCCGAGCCTCGTATTCATTTCCAATCGAAGCATTTCGGATCCTTCATTATCAAAGCCAGCCATTTTACCTGGGGCTGCAATCAAAGGTCCTCGATCTCGACGACAATAACTTCAATACCTTGGTCAACCTGGATCAATTCAAAAGCTACTTTTCCCTGAGAGAAGCTTGTTGGGCTGAAAACCCCAAGGGTGGGCAGTTCCAAGCAAAAGTTAGAGCAGCCTGCTAGACCGAAAACCTATGAAGGCGGTTTAGGCAAAAGTAAATAGGCAATATTCAAAAGCTCGCTAGACCGAAGACCCAATTGGGTGGCTCTAGGCAAAAGTTAGAGCGCAAAAGGTGAGGTAAACACACGAGCGAACCCTTGCCTGAACTACATTTTGACCTGATTCCCTAGCTTGGGATACGTAGGTAGTCTCTCTTTGAGACCCGGTCATAATCTTTCAATTTAATCCATGGTTGACGTTTTGGTATGCATCAAAAGTCGAAGGGGATCAAAGATCAAGACAAGCTTCATTGGAGGAATCAGAAGGGGGAAACCCTTGTCTTTCAATTTTATTGCAAACTACTTTTTCAATTTCAAAGTTGAGCAAAAGCCTAAAAATATTTGAAGCATCAAAAATAGAACAAAATGCTTGAGAACCCTAATGGCTCACAGTTTACTCTAAGTATAGCAAAGTCAGCTTGGGAAGCAGTTGATATTCTGCCTTGCTTTTTCTGCTCTCAGCCATCTCTTATGCCTTTCAAGCCCCAGCGCCTTTGATATTCACCAACGTCTGTACATTGAAGTTGGGAAGACGAAAGTTCCTGATTTCTCACAGTTGTTCTCTCAAAGGATGCCTAGTTGGCGTATGATGCGGCCAGGGATGTAGAATGTGAACCTTGTCAAACCAACAATCACCATCCTATCAAACCCACTAGAGTGTGTAGCCATGTCAGGAAAATCCGATCAGGAGCGTCTCCAAGTGACCTCATCAGGCTCCACGTGCCTCAGAAACTCATACCAGCTTTCCAAATCCATTTCAGGGAACTTCATCGGCCTTTGGTGAATTCTTTTGGAAAAGGTTCCAATTTTCCTCCAGAGGATAAAGCAACCCAACCTTGTCTGATAGCCATAGCCACATGAGTGAAAAGACAAGGGAGAAGCCAGAGAAGGCTGAGCGGAAAAAGCAAGTAAAGTTCTGAGCGACCCTTAACCGAGTGTCGATGTAAAATGAGAAAGTGCGAAAAACCAGAAAAGGGTGAGCTGAGTGAGTTTACCTGTTGCAGAAGCGGACTACTGTTGAAAGTGTCTGTCAAGCTGGTGTACATCAAATCCAGCCCCGGGAGTATCTCTGCTAGGACAAGGGGCATTGCATTCTTTTGAACACCCATTTGAGTAGCTACGCTCACTAGCAGGAGCCAACAACTAGGTCACCAAGGAAAAACGGCGCCAAGCCTGCACCGTGTCATTTTTCAAACCGCTGTCAGGGCTGTATCTCTCAATTAGTCGAATGGTGTTGGTTAGACCGCTTTCAAGAAGGGTGTTGGCCAAACCTCGGGAATTATAGGCAAAATTATTGAAATATAAACCTCGGTTCGCGTGCTGAATTCAAAAGTCATGCCTTGGTATCCTACCACCTTTCCATGCCATGTTCAAACCATGAGGAGCAATGACGAGGCTTATTTTCCTCAAAAGGAGACTTGGTCAAACAAAAGGATCTGCAGCAGGATTTAGCCGCGTACACCAGTATGTTACCAGCGTGCACTTATCCCATTTATTGGCGCACGCAGGTTGTAACTGGCGTACACTATAGACACCCCAATCTGGGCTTCCAGATTAGTTTACTTTCGGTTTTTTATTCCCCGATGATGAAATCGGATCAAGAACACCTCGGGAATGACAAGTGTTTGAGATTTGAGAAACCCTTGAACCTAACCCAGCCAAAGCCACTTAAAAGGCCAAAAAGCCAAAAAGCCTAAACTGACTGGCGTGCGCAGCACCCAAACCCCCACGCGCTGGTCAAGCTGCCAAGTGTGGTCAACAGTCAACCATTGACCATCGTGTGCCAGAGCGCATCGTGCGTGCCGGACCCAGTCCCGCGCGCGCTGGTCAAGCCTATCCCTATCAACTTGATTGGTTGGTAAGCTTAACCACCAAGCAACCTCAACCACCCTCGTGGACTGGCTGAGCTCCTCTCTTTGGACCAGACCTAACTCCCTTGTTCTCCTATAAATACTCCAATGGTTCTTCCATTGAAAGGGTTCAAGATTTAGGGTTACCAAAATTTCAAAGGGTTACCAATTTTCAAATTCACCACAGGACAGCGTGGGGATTGGTGTCTTGCTATTTTATGTTCTTCTTCATATATATCTCAATGTTAAGCATGCTAATAACCAATTAACTGCTTCCCATAGTTAAAAATGCTAGTTTTACATTTCAATATTCATTTCTGTTGTTGTGAAATACCCCTGGGATCATTCTGGACCTGTCCCAGAACCCAGAAATCAGTAAAACCGAACACTGGAAATTTGTTTCACTCCATCGCGCGCCGGGGCATATCCATCGCACGCCAGAGCGCATCCCGCGTGCCGGACCTTGTGCAGCGCGCAATGGTCAGCCTACTTCCAGTGAGTGGCCTTTGCACGGGTAACTTGACCTTTGGCCATTATTTTGTCCCCACACTATTTATGGGGTGTTTTGTTAATTTATAGGGCTTTTCAGCCTTTAAAACTTTTGCAAACTGTGTAGTGTAATGCCATATTAACTGCTTGGTTTGTCCTGGGTGTGCACTGGTTCTTCCAGAGCCCAGAAGGGGATAAAAATCAGTTTGTGGTGGTACATCAACCCTCGCGCGCTGGTATGACTCTGTCGCGTGATGGTTAAGTTGCATGTACGTAGATTCATGCATGCAAGTTGGTTATCGTGCATGCCAAAATCATGCCAAGGCACTGTTTTGATATCTGATCTCAGTGTTGGGTTTTATCCCACTTATTGCTTATCATCTTTTATTCATCCATGCTATTTTATCACATCCTGCAAACTGTTACAGTTTAATCCCTATTAATTGTTCCCCCGCCCTAACTGGTTAAAAATTGATTAATAAAAGAAGAATCGCAATGTTTTCAAAATGCCTAAGTAGAGACCGATCTCCGGATTGGGCGAGAGGGGTGCCTTAAAACCCTTCCCCTCTCGTAACCTGGCTCCCGAACCCAGATATGGCTATGACGGACTGGTGTCTTCACTTTTTCAAATCAAATAGCGCGGCAGGTGCTTCGAAATACGGTTCCTTGGGTGTAGGACCTTCAAACCCGAGTGGCGACTCTGTATTCCGAGCGCTTGCCATTCACGCTCGCGCTCCCTCGATCCGGATGGAAAGAAATGGAATCCTTTTTCTCAGGGCATGCTACCCAAATACACCAGTTCAGTGCACCAGAAAACAGTTTCAGCAGCTACCGTCCAAGATTGGTCGTTTTGCATTCTAAAGTCTGTTTTGGATTGTTGATGATTCCTACAAGTCATAAATGGTATATGGGACTATGTCGAAGCATCGGATTCCAAATGTCACGTTCAACGAAGATTTCGGACCCCCGACAGCCCATTTTAAGTTCTAATCAAGGTTTTGAAGGGTCAAATTCCATTTTAGGGACTTTTGCCAAGTTCTGTCATGCCGCCTTACACGTCAATTGGTCCTTTTATGACTGTACGGGGGTGTCGGTTTCAGTTCGGGACTTAAATTTGTCATCTTTGGCGTCTTATGACCATTTTTGCGATATTTTCCTAGTTTTTTGGTTCTTTTCTCTTTTCTGGATGTTTTTCCGATTTTGTCGATTCGTACAGGTCAGCATATATCTATGTGACCTTACGGAAGTGTCAGTTTCCCCTGTCTAGGAGAATTTCGAGTTTTGGCTCATTAATGCCCAAAATTTCATAATTTTCTATGTGTCCAAAGGATTGTGTCGTATCCTGGGACTTCTATGTCCTTTTCTTTCGAGCTAGGCAAGTCATGTACATATGCACGCGTCTATTGTTCAATTCAGATCACTCATCAATGCAAGTTTAATATTAGTGGTTGGTTTATTTGTTCTTTTATCAATTTTCTTCATCAGAGAGAATCAATAAACGGAAGATGCAGCTTTTATATACTACTCTATATCAACATCCATGGACAAAAGTTGGAACCTCATATGTCGAAGCCCAACAGCCCAAGCAAAAGCAATATCAACGGGGCATATCCGCCCAAAAGGTCAAAAGGGCACGCAGGCCCCTTGCTTCTCCTATCAAAATATCAAGTCTAGGGCACGCCGGCCTGCCATAAAAGCTATCTACGTGGGTGCGCAGGCCCGAATCAAAAGCAAAGACACGTAAAGTAAATGAGTCTCAATGGCAGCCCTCAGCCATCAAAAAGGTCCTCGTCGTCGTCCTCCTCCTCGTCGTTGCTCCTCTCGCTCAGATCCATCTTGTATTTGGGATCGTCGACGGAGTCATCAGACCCGCTACTGAAAGGCGAGCACTCCTCGTCCTCTTCTTCCTCCTCTCCTTCCTCGTTCTCACTCTCCGTAGTCTGAAATGGAGCTCCTTTCCTCTTTTTTTGAATCGGTCCCTGTGCTGACTCCTTCTGTGCTGGCCTCTTCCTTAGCTAGATCTTGAATTTCCCTGCCTTGCATTCTGCACTCTCTGCACCTCTCTGCACGCTCACCGCTGGTTGTGAAGCGATTGCCTGTTTCTGGGCTGTGGCAATAGTGCTGGTCATTTTCTTCGTCTGAGGAGGCCGCACGCTCTTACGCCTTTGAGTCGCCCTAGCTTGTCCCTGCATTGTCAATTTATCTAACCATTTCAACATACATTGTGCATGTTGTATATATTTAAATGCTGAAAAAGGAATCAAGAGCAGGTACCATCTATTGTATATCGAAAGCGAAGCTACTTAGTATCGAAAGCAGAATGGAATGGTTTTGGGGATCATACCTGAGGCCTTGTCCGCACAGAAGTGGGAGCTGGAGTCACCGGTGGGTACGGCAATCGCAGAGGGGTACCACTTGCTATCTTATGAAACTCTTTCTCCATTGCAAGCATCAAACGGGCAGATTCCTCCGCCCACTCAACAAGCACCTGTATTATATATTGGGAACAAAGTCAAAATACAGTTCAGATATGGTACACAGGAATAGAACAAATTGAAGGTACTGCAGACACCTCCCTGGAGCAGGGCATCGCCATACAGATTGATCATTGTTTTGCTTGTTTGGTTGCTTGTTTCATAAACCAAAATCGTGGACATCCCC